>CM019706.1:4448975-4633975 GCA_009760885.1 Achatina immaculata | reverse complement strand
TTTCCTGTTCTTAGAAAAGGTCCTGCAAATCTCGTTTGTCTGCCTCTGATCTTTGCTGTAATGTGCCTTTTAACTCCAGCCTCTCTTAAGACTTCTTCGTTGGTTTTCTTAGCTGTCCATGGTACTTTCAACATCCTTCTTATGAACCACATTTCCTTGGGCTCCATTTCTCTCTGTACTCTCTTATTCATGGACCATGCTTCACATCCATAAAAACACAATTGGCTCGATGTAACATTTAAGTACTCGGAATCGTGTTTCCATTGTTATGGATCTGTTGCACAATTTGTTTCTCATTTTCTGGAATGCTGACTTGGTCTGAGCATGTCTGTTTTTTATTTCGTTGTAAGATTTCACATCAGCTGTTATAATTGTTACTAAGTACTTGAATATATCAACTTGTTTCAGTTCTGTGCCATCTATGGTAATGCTACATTTTGGTGGTATTCTTTTCTTTGAGATGACCATCACTTCAGTCTTCTTTTTATTCAGACTGAGACCTTTACTTTGACTTTCGCGAACCATAATGTCCAGAAGAATCTGTAGCTCCCCTTCACTTTTAGAAATCAGAACTGTGTCGTCTTCATGTCTTAAGTTGTTACGGTTGTACCCGCCAATTGATATTCATGGTAAGCTCTCTATATTCCTCATTATGTTTTCGCGGTACAAGAAGAAGAGGTCAGGAGATAGAACACATCCTTGTCTCACTTCCATTTATATGTCTTGGAATGCTCCTATTTGGTTCCCAACCTTCATTGCTGCCTATTGTTGCCAGTATATGTTTTTGATTATTTTTCAGATCTTTCCAATCTATGTTGATGTTTTCCGGCATTCTTCTTCTTCTTCGTTCGCTTCTACCACCAAAACCGCACTGTGATCCTACTGAATTTACGCCTGTGGTCTTCGTTAGGTCCCGTGGTCTCCTGTGTGGAAAAAGGACGACACGAGATCCACGTGAGGACCACATGGGGTTCAGAGTATCACAGGGCTTTAGCCTGTAGTCTTAGTGGGTCTCAGAAGCGGGATTGCGTGACACCGTGGTTTTCATTGCACCAGTTTAGTCTAGGGTTGGACTTTCTCACCGGAAGACCTCGACGTGTTTAGGATATCAGTGCATCCCCGCTGGGTGAGAGGCGGTAGCCCACCCAGGCTAGAGTTGGACCTTCTCACCGGAAAACCTCGACGTGTTTTGAGATACCCGTGTATCACCGCCGGGTGAGAGGTGGTTGCCCATCCAGTCCAGAGTTGGACTTTCTCACCGGAAAACCTCAGCGTGATTAGGATACGCAAACATCCCCGCCAGGTGAGAGGTGGTTGCCTATCTAGACTGCCCTGGTCCAGTGTCTCCGACTTCAGCATTTTGCGGCCGTGGTCGCTACCCTTCCTAGTTGTGACCAGGATGGAGCTTTTGTCCAGGAGGACGAATCCTCGCCACTAGTGACTTCCACCCCTGGGTTGAGCGGTTTAGGCATATTATCCCAGTATGGGCGTGTTTGGGACGTGACCGACCTCTAGAGCAGAGGTACTGTGACATGCATAGCCTTCAAGATTCACCCCTGGTGTGTGCCGGTTTAGGCATATTTCACCAGTGTAGGTGTATTTCGGACGTGGCCGGCCTCTAGAGCAGAGGTGCCGTGGTATAGCTCTCGTAGCGGTACTACTGGACATACCAGTTAAACTTCACTTTCCACCACCTTTTCCCATCGGCTCCGCACAGCAACCTTTATTTCTTTTCCGTATTTACTTCATTAACCGGGAGGAGCTTCACTCCACGCGCGGCATTTGAAGAGTCTCGCCAGCAGTGTCTTAACCTCTGGGACAAGCCGGTTCATGCATTTCACCCGATATGACTGCACTCAGGACGTGGCCGACCTCCAGACCAGAGGTGCCGTGATTTGACTGTTTGCTTCGCTTTATCCTTTCTACCACCTTTTCCGCAGTGATGCTGCGCGGCAACCTCATTTGCACCTTTCTTCATTGGCCAGGAGGAGCATCGCTCCACGCACGGCAACTGAAAAATCTCGCCAACAGCGGCAGATGAGCTACCAAACGTGCCACTCATCTACCCTAAGTATCTGGTTTTCAGGCGCCAGATATTCGCCCTCGCCCCTTCTCCTGTCAGTTTAAACAGTTCTGCCACGGGAAGGCCAGGAGCTGGACTTGACTACCAGAGGCTGTTTGAGACGCATTTACAGTCCTTAGAACCTCCGGCATTCTTATAATTTCTGTGTGTCTCACTTTATCGAATGCTTTACAGTAGTCTATGAAGCATAAGTACAGGTCCGCCTTTACTTCTATTGATCTTTCCATCAATGTTCTCAATATATATATGGCATTACTTATGCCTTTTCCTTCGACGAAGCCACACTGTTCTTCGGCGATTTCTGGTTTTATTTTGTCCCTGACTCTTCTCATGACAGTACAAAGCAGGATTTTGGCAACATGGCTCATAAGACTAATGATTCGAATGTCTTCACATTCAATTGCACCTTGTTTGTTTGATAGGGCAATGAAAACTGATTGCAAAAGGTCTGATAGGTCATAGTTACTGTTATAGATGTCATTCAGCAATCTGGTAATTGTTTCTATGTCAAGCTCTCCTAATGCTTCCAATTCTTCCTTGATGATTTTATCTGGTCCTAGTGCTTTGTTGGTCTTCATGTGTTTGATGGCTTCTTCCACTTCTGCTTGTAAAATAGGAGCCCCTTCATTATTATTTCGTATATCTGTTTCGCCTCTATTGTCCTCATAGAGTTCTCTAATGTATTTGCACCATCGTGCCATTATTTCATCTCTGTCCATCTCTACATGCCCCTCCTTTGACTTCAGGCAGCCAGTCTTGTGGTATGCCATTTTGTTTGTTAACTTCTTTATTTGTTTGTACATATCTCTTGCGTTTCCATGATGGTGTGTATCTATTTCATTACATTTCTTATTTATAGTACATAATAGGTATAATGCTATAGAGAAGATTGAAACGATTGATGAACAATGGAATATACTTAAAGATCTATTCACCAAACAACTATCGAAATCCTACCTCCAAATAAAAGACACGCTAAACAGGGGTGGATGACAGAAGAAATTTTGCAACTATTGGATCGGAGAAGTCTTAAGGAAGATAAAAATGAACATGACAAAATAAATAAAGAAATAAGACACAAATGCAATAAAGCTAAAAAAAAAGAGTGGATGGTATTTATTACATAAATAAGCAAAACTGCGCTGTACTTTGGCCAGAAATGATTTTTTACTCAAACATTTTGGCGGTATATCTCTTTCGAGAACCGTGGCGCACCCTTTGAAAAACTATGCTGTAGAATGCCAACAAATCATTGAAAATACCTGCACCAATTCTAGATAATCTAAGTGCCCTTTGGACATGAAATTTTAACCTTTAAAATTATTGTCAATGAGAATAAATCAATGGGTGTAGAGTTCATGCAGTTCCCTTCCCCCTCCCTCCCCCGTTACAAACGTTCGACCTACGTACAAACTGTACTTACGAACAAAAAGCCTCTTATAATAAAACTTCCCGAGTTCACATGCACTGGTTCGTAATAACAAATTGGCGCTACTTTACGGGGCGCATCAAAACACTGCGCGTCCACAGCGGTTCTTCGGTTTGTTTGACTGTTTTCTTAAGCATAGAAAGGTACCTTATGATACTATCTATATAACTCACTTTAGAAACGAACATTACTGCCCCTACTTACGTTCAGGTTAGAAGTATGAGCAGATTTAAGACTATAACTCGTTCGTAACTTGGGGACTGCCTGTAGTTTCACCGTGAACCAGGAATTTATAAGTAGCAAACAGAAGCACAGTGGAAAAGGTTTCGGTTTCTCACCCCATCTCCACCCCACTTACTTTTCTCTAGATAGTGCTAAATTAATGATGAGATGTCCAAAGTCATAAAAATGAGTGATAAGAATATCCCACCAGCATCTTTGAATACATGGTGAAAGAAAAGAAGAAAGTAGATTCTGAAGAGAGAGAGAGAGAGAGAGACAGAGACAGAGAGACAGAGAGAAATGTTGGGGGGGGGGGGGAGATATGTGTGTGTAAGTGTGTGTGGTGGAAAGTGAGATTGAGACAGTCTTAACTGATAACGGACTTAAAAGCTGAAGGAAAACAAAGCTGATTTAAGTAAGAAAGACACACGACACTTGCAAGCTGTAACAAGAAACTATTCAAAATATTTAATTGAGTGAGTCAAACCAGGATGTTTATCATTTTTTGAGGCCGGTTAAGGGCACGCAGTCTCCAGCACAGCATGCCCTGTAAGTGTCTTAGTCGCAGGGAAAAGAGCTTCCGTTTTTGTTTTGTTTTTTTTTTTGTGTTGTTTTTTTCAACCCGCTCACCCCAAAACAGCACTGGCAGGGTTGGTACATCTTGCACATCCATGATCAGATCGGTATTTAGGCAAATTCTAAATAGAATGAAAAGTAACACATTTCTAACTAAACTCATCTTTTTTTTCAAATTATAGAGTAAATTCCTTCAACTTTGTTCTTAACAAAATTTCTCATCCAAATTTAGTCTGGCAGAGAACAGAAACTAATTCTGGAGTTAAAGAGTTAATGCAGTTTGAACAGAGTGAGAGAAATTCTTCCGGTAAAAGAAAAGGAAAAAAAAAATTACATTAGAATTGCGGCTTGTTAAGAGTAATCAGCCATAATGAACTTTAATTAACAGAATTCAGAAGGGAAGCTGAAGTTTCTGTCAGGAGTGTGTGTGTGTGTGTGTGTGTGTGTGTGTGTGTGTGTGTGTGTATGGGGCTTGTGGGGAGGGGGGGTATAAGCCACAATAAATGTCGCCTTCGTTGTTCCAGGAAGAAGAAGAAGAAAAAGAAGAAGAAGAAGAAAAAGAAGAAGAAGAAGAAGAAGAAGAAGTCTGATGTTTTAAAAATTGCAATGTTTAAAAAAAGCTTCCAGCACGACTGAATGGACGGGAAATAACTTGTCAGATATAATGTCAACAAGAAAAAACAACAGCTTGCAGATCAAGCATCTGAGCCCAACTCTGGGTGTATAAGTGGCACAAGATGATGATAATAGGAGCTACGACTGTTACAACTCCTATACTAGTACCTCTGTGTAAATCAGAGCACATGGTTTAGCATAACTGTGAACTCGTGAACTCATAGAACAGTGGTTCTTAACCAGGGGGTCCATGGACTGCTGTGGAATCCACGGAAGTATTTCTTGGGGTCCACAGACCTGAAAATAAATTGACCAAGAAAATCTTAGCATCATCTGGTTTCTATTTAGTACTTTCTTTTTTACTAAGGGATCCGCAGTCGTTTCCTAAACTAGCAAAGATTTGTTTGTGGGGAGGGGGGTGGCACCACAGAATACGTATTTATAGCTTTTCTAGGGAAATACGTGGGGTGAATATTTCAAGAAAATCACTGAGGCAAACCAAGAAGGCAGCATCCGTGCAAAAACAGGAAAACGAATGACAAATACATGTCATTTTTTTTTTCAGACAATGAAAACAACAGGCCGTGACCCGGTGGTACTGCAAACCGGGCCCACCCGTAACGAGATGCGGACCTTACCCCCGGCAGTCAATGTGCAGGGCGGCCTCAAACACCTCGTTTGTTCCAAAATAACAAAGTGTACATTATACAGAGCGCAGAACTACACTTTGATCTTAGCCAAAAGGCCGAGAAAACTACACTTTGATCTTAGCCAAAAGGCTTTTTTTTTTTTTTAAGACAACGAAAACAACAGGCCGTGACCCCGTGGTACTGCAAACCGGGTCCACCCGTAACGAGATGTGGACCATACCCCCGGCATTCAATGTGCAGGGCAGGCCTCGGGCATCTCGTTTAGTTAAAAAAATAACGACGCTTTTGTTAACCAAAGGGCATGTTGATCAGGGTACCTGCTAAGAGGACACTTTGACCTCAGCCTCTTTGATCTTAGCCAAAAGGCCGACTTTGATCTTAGCCAAAAGGCATGTCAGTAAAACATTTAAAGAGAAAAAAAAACGGAATAAAAATTTGAGAAATTTAGAAGAAAAACAGCTTTCTTCACATTGCCAAATCTTTCAAGCGTTATTTGAATGTTTTAGTTCTCTTTTCATCATCACAAAGCTCACTTTTGTACCCTCCTTACTGCAACACCCTCTCTTCTTTTCGCCACCTTCAACTTGCGTCACAGCTGTCTTTCAGAATGTGTCCGTGTTTGTGCCTGTTTTATATTTTGATTCCAGTTCATGATTTATGTCCCCTCTTGTATTTCTTTTATTACATCCCTTTTCTTTTTATGGGGTTGTACTAGAGTGACTTTCTCAGCTGCCAGGGGCAGTGAACCAAGACCGGTCAAGACCTTGTCCCATTTCTCTGCCTGTGCTCGAAGTAACCGTTTCAGCTTGGCTAAAGGACCAATGATAGCTATGAACAATTTTTTTTTTTCAATTTGAAATAAGAAAGATTTCGCACAGTAAAGCTATTTAGCACGGTGCTGTATGGCTTGTCATGTCACGTGTCCTTTCCAGAGCGTTGGCTCTCTCACTGCCTCCCAGAATGCAATGCTCTCCAGAGCAAGCTGATGTAAGGCTAGCATTTAAAAAGTTGTAGACAAAATAACAGAAATGCAGATGAAGCCACTGACAACAATTATTGAGGAAAGACGTTGGCGATGGTTGGGACATGTGCTCCGAATGACTGACAACTCACTACCAAAAATAGCACTAAGATGGACACCACAGGGGAACAGAAATAAGGGTAGACCAAAAGAGACATGGAGAAGAACAATAGAAAGGATGTTGAGCAATAGAGGGCTCACCTGGGCAAGAGCAGAAAAAAAAGGCGAAGGACAGGCATTTGTGGAAAACCCTTCTGGAAGCCCCATGTGCCCTGGGCACTTAAGGTTCAGAGAGAGAGAGACAAAATAAAGCATTTTTAGACGTGAGATAAAGGGAAAATGACAAGAGAATTGTCAAATCTGGGACTCGAACCACGAACTGCTATTACACCTCCCAAAGAGGTGCTTGAATAAGGTATTAGACGGCCGAGTTGATAGTGCACTGTTTCTTATGGCTAGGCGGCTGCTCACCTTACTACATTCATTCATTTGTATGTCCCTTGCGGAACTTTGCCTCCCAAACAGCACTCCTGTAGGCCTCTCGGTTGTGAGGTAGATGGCCTGCTGCTGATGCATCCATTTGCAGATCATCAACGATGTCTTGCAGCCATCTTCGCCTTGGTTTTCCTCTCTTTCTTTTTCCCATTATGTACCCTTCCAAGATGGTCTTCTCTAGATTATCATGACGTTTAATGTGTTCAAAATATTTAAGTTTTCTCTCTTTAATCCTCTTTACTAGCCAGCCTTCTTCAATATTAAGTTCTTGTAGTATAGATATATTTGTTCTTTTTTGTGTCCATGATATCTGAAGAACTCTTCTGTAGCATTTACATTCAAAGACATTTATGTGTTTCTCAGCTGTTTTGTTACGTGTCCAGGTCTCACAGGCATATGTTGCGATGGGAAAGATGCATGCCCTTAAAAATCTTATTTTTGTAGTTCTGTCTGTTCCTCTTTGATTACTATTTTTGCGAATGACAACAGACGTCTGCGTAGTTCCCCTGGGAACAACTTTATTGAGAACACACTTAGCTTAGCATAGTCTTTGTGAGACAGAGAACATAGATCTGATTGCTTAAATACTCTGAACTACTTCTGTAGCCTAGAAACCTGTAGCAAACAACACTAATTGTAATTGTTATTTTTGTCAGGTTGGTGGACAGATGGAGACATGGAGATCGCTGCCAGAGATGAGGAAAATCTGGTGTGAAACTAATGAATCCAGGACATGACAAGCCTATGAGCCTTTACAACAATGGGTATCAGAATGATGTAAACAAAACAGAGCCAGCAGACTAAAGATGGCGGGGAATGGATACTGAACAACTCATCGGATTCCTCATCCCAAAGCCGGAGTGTCTCTGTGGAACTGTCTCAAAGCCGTCTGCCCAGCCAGCGTTGCATGCTGGATCTGACGAGGAGAAGGGACTTAAGTACAGCCATTAGAGGCTGGAAAACAAAGTTTTGACCAGGCCAGCTTACATCACTGTCTTCATAGCAGTCCGAGCAAGACACAGTCTGCCCTAAGTAAGGAAAGGTGCTGAAGTCGGAGGTACCCAGCCAAAAGACGCATCGCAAAAATCAGGGTACCATGTATCATTGCCAGTGTGCGTACGAAGAAGAAGAAGTCCATGTAGTGAATCGGGGAAACAGGGCAAAGTAGGAGAGTTTAGACGAAGTTCGGTGTGGCTATATGCAACTTAGGCTCTACTCTATCCATGAAGGCCAACCTGGGTCATTCTGAAACGTCCTGGCAAACGAGGCTCTGGTTAAGATGCCACAGACCCGGCAAACCAGTATTTCTGGGTGCTCAAGAGAAATAATCGAACACATCTAACGGATAAGCGATTGGGAAATGGACAAGGGCGGCAGGCTAGAATAACGGACAAAATAGGAACTTGGAACGTCTGCTGGCTCAGTCATAAAGAACCAGAAGCATACAACACTGTGCTAAATCACTTTATTGTGGCCTCCATGTGGGTGGAATCTGCACGTCTTTCTGCTTTTTTAGCTTCACTGCTGGTCCTCAGATTAGCTGAGATAAGCTACATCCATGTTTGTGTTTCAATATTCTTATCGCTTTAAGCTGGAAAGAACATCGTGCTTGGAGTTCCAAAGAGATAGAACAAGAAAAAGAACTATTTTTGTTGTTTTTTTTTCCCCTGTATTATTCTGCAGCAATTCTCTAATCATTTCTCCCTTCTTATCCCGTATATCTTGTAGATTTCTTTGTCTATGCGATGTCATAGATGGCAATCAGCGACTCATGCTAGGGTCGGATTTGGTGAACAATAGCTGGCCAAGACCCTGTCCAACTTCTCCTTTAGTAAAAGGCCTAGACTGGCTAACGGGACGCCGTAGTCTTCATGGCAGCGGAGTCTGCTAAAGAAGTATTGTACATCATCTGCTCTTTAACTCCACTCAGGGAGCGAAAAAAAAAAGAAGTGGTAGTAACCTGTTCCTAAGTCGACACGACGCTATGCCTCAACACTTTAATCTCATCGACTGCAAAGAACTGTAAGCTCGCAGTTCCAGGAATACGAAGAAGCTCAGTCAACCCATCTGTAGTAATGGGTACCTTAAAGTAACAGGATTAACCACCACCAGGGAACCTTACACTAGACTTAATAAGGGCCCCTACCCCCCCCCCCCCATACCGACTATACCGTTCATCTCCTTATATAAAATTTCATAAAATAGTCTGTTTTTCAGTGCTTGATATCGGACCCCTTCTATTCAGGGCCCCCAGATTTAAGTCCATTCAGCCTAATGAATCCCAAAACAAGCTGTCAGGTGGAACACAACAGGCCGAAGAAAAAGAGGCAGACGGCGTGAAACTCTAAAGAGGGCATTGTTAAGAGAGGCCAAATTAACAGCCATAAAATCTCTTGATGAGGTTGAAAGACTCGCCGAAGACAGGAAAAATTGGCGAACTACCAGCCTCGTTGTTTCCTGCTTATAAACAGTTGTTTCCTGAAATCATAACGGGTACCTGGAACTAGGGAAAGGAAGTATTAGCAGTAACCTTGACTGTATCAAAGTACCGAAAGGTCAAGGAAAATGCCAGCAACAAAGTTATATCTTCAGTCTATCTCAAAGCTGTTAAACTACTTTCTTTGTTTCTAAATATTTCGTGCTTATCGAGAACGCTCTGACATATATTCGTAGTTTGAGAGATCTAGGTCTAAGTTAAAACGGAAGTTAATGATTAACCCTGACTGCGAGAAGCTTTAATCGTGACGAACAACCGAGCTTTAATCTTAATAGGCTTGACTACATTGAACTTTGACCTGTGGAATACGGTGCGTTCGTATCTCTCAATAGACCATCCTATTAATATCACGAAACATTCGACGTATTCAACTGAAAAGCTTTACAAAAAGTCATCTTAATTAATGAGTCATACAATGAACCAGCGTGTGAGTATGTCAGCTTCCATGTCTGAAAACTAATATTGGCTCCCGATGTGTGGAACGCAAATCGGCGCAGTTTTAAGTCATTCACAGCCTGAGCTTAACAGAGTAAGTTGCTTCATTTCTTTAACACCGACGTAACACTCTTCGTACTGCTCAATGTGCCATAGTCAAGACAGGATTTTTTTGGAGACTAGTACAGCTGTACCCGTCTTTCATCTGTAGGTAGTCCCATATCAAATGCCGTAGGGGATGAAGTGTTAGAGACCTCATTATGCTGGCCCATCAGTGTATGAAGTAGGGTGGACAGTTCCTTTCCTCGCTGCCTTTCCTTCCCAGATTTTCTCTGGTACCAATTTTACTAGGCTGGGTCGATCTCGGGGCAGTATTGGTTGGAAAAAAAACCCCTGCTCAGCTGGAGATTCGAACTCATTCAGTTGCTAGACGAGTACTCTAACCACTACGCTAGCCAGTCCCCATCTTTCATCAGGCATGAAGTATTTTCAGAAATACCGGTTTTGTCACTACAAGAATAGGTACCTTATACTTTCTTAATGCAAAATTAAGCACATTTTGCAAAGATCAGTGACAATTATGTGTTCTGGTATAGAGGCTTGGACCTTGAATAAGACAACAGAAACGAGAACTGAGGCTCTTGAAATGTTCTTATATATATATATATAAGAACAGGCCGTATCCCATGGACAGAAAAGAAAAGAAACGCATTGCTAAACCAGCTAGAAGTGGAAAGAGAAATATTTAAAACCATAAAAACAAGACAGCTGAGACACTTTGGGCATGTTATGAGGCATGGTACTATCTATGCCGAAGACCTTTCTTGAGATCGAAGCAATGCTGCCAACTTCTTTTTCCACAAAAATATTCAGAATTGCCTCGCAATACATTTAGAATTATCTAGATTTTTTAAATGCATTTATTCAAAAAAATTCTAGGAAAAATTTCATCTTTTGAAACAATGTATACGTGAAAATTAATATGGAAAATGTTGCTGAAAGTAATTCTAACATGTTATTAATGCTAATAAGTATATTACTCTATGGAAGTGAATGCTGGAAAATCACCAAAACCATAGAAAACAAGTTGAATTCTTTCTAGACTAAATGTTTACGAAGAATTAGAAAAATATTTTGGCCAAACGCCATAAGAAATATCATCTTGTTGGCAGAAATGCAGATGAAGCCACTGACAGCAATTATTGAGGAAAGACGCTGGCGATGGTTGGGACATGTGCTCCGAATGACTGACAACTCACTACCAAAAATAGCACTAAGATGGACACAACAGGGGAACAGAAGTAAGGGTGGACCAAAAGAGACATGGAGAAGAACAAGAGAGAGGATGTTGAGCAATAGAGGGCTCATCTGGGCAAGAGCGAAGAAAAAACGGCAAAGGACAGGCATTTGTGGAAAACCCTTGCGGAAGCCCCATGTGCCCTGGGCACTTAAGGTTCAGAGAGAGAAAGATGCTAATGTGTCGATAATGTTAATAATTACCTTGAAACTGTCACAACAAGTTAAAATCATCTCTATCGCCTTCAGAATTTAAAGGATCCGCTTCGCAAGATGATGTAGAAGTTCCATACCTTGCAGAAATTTTTTTTTTCTTCTGAAATGTTGCCATTGTTAAGTTGTTCTTAAGCTTTCGAAACTTCAGGAGGAAGTTGGTAAGTGCCAAAATAATGTCTTGATATTAAACTTGACCATTTAAATAGCATGAAGAAGTTCCAACCTCATTTTGTTGTCAGCCATGTTGGCCTTGCACAAATCAACAAGATGATCACAGTTTACAATAGCACAATGGCAACTCATAAACATTACTAAATGATCCCTCAAAACTAGGGGTGTATTATAAAAACACGAATAAGTGTCACATGTGCTTGAGTTTTAAAGGGCACTGCACTTGTCTGTTTTAATAGATTTCCCGTTCATTATGTCTTACTTGCAAAACTTACAATATGCTACCATCATTACCCATTTCACAAACAATTAATCTTTTAATCATTCTTTTTCTACATTTTTTGTTTATATTTCTTTATTATTTTTTTTTTACATTTACGTAGAGATGCAAGCGAGAAGTAATTCCAGTAAATGTATTCACCGGCTTAAAACACAGTTTGCACTGAGAGTAATGGAACATCATCATGATGATGTTGAACGTTTCCAGAATGTTGGGTTATCCAAACTAGAATAAATCTGTGGCTCTGCTTCACTGGATTCATTCTCTGGAATACTAACCAGACAATGGAAAGTTAAGATAAAGACTGGTGTCCGTATAACAGAATGGGCCCGACTAAAACTGAATGTCTCCTGAAAGTCTGGTGATTTAATTATACATTAAAAAAAAAAAAGCTGCCCTCACTAGCAGAGATGACATTCCTCTCCTACCCTCTGATCCTTAATTCCTCCCACAACTCTGATCCTTATTTCCTCCCACAACTCTCTGATCTTTAATTCCTCCCACAACTCTCTGATCCTTATTTCCTACCACAGCTCTCTGATCCTTAATTCCTCCCACAACTCTCTGATCCTTAATTTGTGGTCCTTCCTCTCCCATAATTATGTAACAACATCTCCAACTGAGCTGACATTATGGCTGTCACTCCAGAGATAGGAAATTCCCAGGCGACTCCACTTAGTGAGCTAATTAGTTTTTACATGTAATCTTATTTAAGACAGCTAAGTTCATGTATTGCAAGCAAGTTTTGCCTATCTGCAAAGCTTTAAACACTGAAACATAGATTTCATATAAAGGGCTGGTTGTGCAAGATTTACACATTAAAAAAGAACTGCGTTTTTAAATTATCAAAAATTATCCAGATTTCATTTTAAAATATACAGATGATATCTAAAAGACCATTTTTATTATCACTGGATCAAAATTATCTAGATCTAAATTTAAACTGAAAAAATCTAAATTGGCAAACCTTGATTGAAGGGAAGAGAACAAGATGAGACAGCAATATAAATGGGTAGACAACATCAAGGGACAGACAGAGACAAGCTTGGCCCAGAGCACTACGAAGATAGAAAACAGAGCAGAGTAGAGATTAATTGCAGCAACTTTCCATTGGGAGATGGCACGAAATAATGATGATGATGATGATGATGATGATGATGATGATGATCATGATCATGATGTGAAATTTTTGTCTTACCTTACCTTACAAAATGCTCACATGCCGAACCAAAGTCAAAACCGGCTAATTTTCCTCCTTCCACACTGAGCATCATCATCCTACTGGCCCGATTATCCTCCGAATGACTTTGGTGGTTGCTTTTTACTTAATCAATCAATCAGTCAATCAATCAATCAACCATTTACATCTCCCTTGTGGAACTTTGCCTCCCTAACAGCTCTCCTGTAGGCCTTTAGGCTGTGAGCAAGATGCCCTGATGCTGATGCGTCCATTCGCAGATTATCGACGACGTCTTGCAGCCATCTCTGTCTTGGTCTTCCTCTCTTTCTTTTTCTCAATATGTACCCTTCCGAGACTGTCTTCTCTAGGTTATCATGACGCTTAATGTGTCCAAAATATCTAAGTTTTCTCTGTTTAATCTTCTTTACTAGCCAACCTTCTTCAATATTAAGTTCTTGTAGTATGCTTTTTACTAATTTTTTTTTTAATAATACGCGTACAGGATGGCGCATGACAAAGCCGCCCAGGTATCAGCCAGACAAATAGAGATGGGCGGCTTTTTCGTGTGCCTCGCGATATAAAGCGGTTACAGTAACAGACGATCTCCAAAAGTTTATCTCGCTCTCTCTCTCTCTCTCTCTCTCTTTCTCTCTCTCTCTCTCTGGCTCTTTCTAAATCGGTAATTTACTGGTATTTGCCGGTGTACGCGATTGTTACGATTCATTATGTGATTAATCTACAAACATTTGATATTCTACATACACTGTACATTCACTGCACGACAAGAGAAGGAGACGAAATAGAACGCTGCATCGTCATTTTAATGAGTACAAAATGTATACATGTGGGGGAGGGGCGCATATGCGCCATTATGTGCGCTCTTATTTATGCATCACTGAAACTTATTGTGTCATGATTAGTGCTTTCTGATTAATTTCCCACACAGTTACTGTACTAATTTGCATTTTACTTTTCAAGTGCCGCTAAACATGTTAAAATGTGAACTATACGACGTGTTTGAACTCCCGCTATAGCAACCGACATACGGCCAAATCAACTTAGGGCCGATTCCCCCACCCCCCAAACCCCAACTTCGACAGTAAGTAGACGCACGACTACTACTACTACTACTACTACTACTACTCAGTCAGTCAGTCATTTGCATGTCCCTTTAGGAACTTTGCCCCCCCCCCTCCAACAGCACTCCTGTAGGCCTCTCGGTTGTAAGCAAGATGCCTTGCTGCTTATGCATCCATTCGCAGATCATCAACGACGTCTTGCAGCCATCTTCGCATTGGTCTTCTTCTCGTTTTACTACTACTTCTTTAAAATTACGTCATCAACATCATCATCACGTGCTATACTACTGCCATTAAGGATGATGCTTCTCCATTTTGTGTGGTTGTTGGTATTTTTGATCAGATCGATTTTTTTTTATATTCTTGTCCCACTTTGGTAGATAATTCAAGTCTCTCTCTCTCCCCCCCCCCCCCCCCCTCTCTCTGCTTCCTTCTCTAATTTCCCTAGAGTTTTTTTTTTCCCAGTGATTCCCACGTTTTATAAGCGTTGCGACGTGTTGACTGGTGCCGAGAGTTTGGCCGATGTTTGACTCGTATACAAAAACTACGATTAATCTTTCAGAAAGCTGCGATTTTTACTAATAAAAGAAAACACTGCAGTGGCTTTGCCCTGTCTGGGACACTTCTGGCAAGACTGCAGAATCACAGCGAATGAATACTGGAGAAAATCTCAGTGTACTGAGCTACATAAATCTGAGAAGATAATTTCAGAATTCGTGCAAACAGATAAAGTGCATCTGTACTAGCTCCTGGAAAATCCACTGTCTTCATTCTGAGAACCCACATCGTTATCGATGAAATCAGTGTTTCTCAAACCTTTTCTGCATCGTGCACCCTTTTCTTCAGAACTCATTCCCCCGTCTTCGTAGCGAAATGGTAGGATATTCGTCTCTCACAACGAGGTCCTTGGATCAAGTCCATCTGGTAGGGCCCCAGCCATCCAGATGTAGAAATGGGTGCCTGACTCATTTTAGAGCTGGGAAAGGAAAGACGGCCAGGCATGATGCTGACCGCGTCTTCATCTTCTTCTTCTTCTTTGAGCCGCGGCTAAATTAATAGCTTTCCGAGCCATTGAAACTCACTGCTGCAGACAAGAAAACGTCTCCATTCTTCTCTGTTCGTGATCTTTTCTTGCCAATTGTCGATTCTAAGAGAGCTTATATCTTCTTCTAGGTTGTCTCGCCCTGGTTCTAAATGTCTACCTCTTCGTCTATCCCTTTTCAACACTTCTGTATAGTCCGTATTTGTGTGTCTATCCTCTTCTATTATCTCTAAATGTCCGAGTAACCTCAGTATGTTGTCATTTTGTTGTTTTGTTTTGTGTGTGTGTTTTTTTTTAATGGCTATTATAAATGGAAAGTCAAACATTGTAACATGTTACTTCTTATCCTCGATTGTTGAGTCGCAGTGTCTCTTCTTATATCTTATATGTATATCGTTCCCGTGCCGTTAAATCTCACACAGGGATTGCAAGGTAGTTCGCCAATTTTTCCTGTTTTCGGCGAGCTTTTCAACATCAAGGGATTTTATGCCTGTTAATTTGGCCTCTCTTATCAATGTCCTCTTTAGAGTTTCACGTGGTCTGCCTCTTTTTCTTTGGTCTGTTGTGTTCTACTAGATAGATTTTTTGGGGATTCTCTGATCGTTTCTTCTCATCGCTTGACCAACGTATGTCCATCTCCTTTTCCTTATAACCCATGAGACTGGTTGTTGTTCAGTCATCTGTCTTATCTCTGCATTGTTCTTGAATTCGTTCCACTTAATGTCGAATATTTTCCTTATGCATTTGTTTTCAAAAGAGTCTAATTTCTTGTCCATTTCTTTAGTTGTTTTCCAGCTTTCGCATACATAAATGAGGGTGGATATTACATTTGAATTGAATAGTCTTAACTTGTTTTTTGTGCTTATAACTTTTGAATGCCATATGTTCTCAAGATTCTTGAAGATTAATCCTGGTTTTGCAATTCTAACTTCCTTTCAGATGTCACCATTCTGGTCTATGTAGCTGCCAAGGTATGCACATTGATTGACTTCTTCAATATCTGTCCCTTCTATGTGTATTTTTCCATTTTGATTAATGGGAAGTTTCATTATGTTTTTTTTTTGGTCTCTGTTGATTTCAAGTCCTATTTTGTTAGCCAGTGAAGACAGGCTATCTGTTTTTTTTTGTTTTTTTTTTTTGCATGGTATTCACATTGTTGCTAATAAGAGTTATATCATCAGCAAAATCAAGATCTTCTAGTTGGGTCTCATGTACCCAGTCAATACCTGTTACCTGTGCAACATTTTTTCATTATGAAGTCTACTGCAATTCCAAAAAACAAAGGTGACAATGTACATCCTTGTTTCACGCCTGTTTAAACCTGGAACCATTCACTCATCCCTTCTTCTGTTTTGATTGCACAAACATATCCATTGTAGAAGTCCTTAATGATGCTGACAATTTTAGATGGTATTCCATATAGTCTTAAAATTCTCCACAATGAATCTCTGTGTATGCTATCAAATGCGTTTTTAAAGTATGAAGTTCAGTATTAATGGTTTCTTCTTTTCAATATGTTCTTCAGGTATTATTCTTAGAGTAAAGATTTAGTCGAGACAGCTTCTCCCTTTTCGAAATCCTGCTTGTTCTTCTCTCATTGCGATATCCACTATATCTTTAAGTCTATTCAAAATAACCTTGCAAAATACTTTTGACACAACTGATATTATAGTTACTCCTCTCCAATTGTTACAGTCGCTAAGGTTGCCTTTTTTTTTTTGTTGATATTTTAACAATGATTCCTTTTTCCATTTAGAAGGGACCTATTCTTCTTTCCAAATCTTGTTAAACATTCTCTGTAGTTGTCTCATGTTGTCACTATTGATAGATTTTAACATTTTGAGTGTTATTTCATCTTCACCTGCAGCTTTGTTAGCCATTAAATTCACTGCTGTTTCAGTTTCATGCAATGTAATTTCATCTACGTTAACATTTAGTTATGGGGCTGGTAAGTCGGTTTCAATGTTTATCACTTCTTTTGGGTGTGGTCGATTAAGTATTTCTTGGAAGTGTTCAGCCCATCTGTGCTTTTGGTCTTTACTTGATGTTAATAGGGTTCCAGTTTTGCTAAGGATTGGTCTTTCTTTAGATGTAATAGTACCTGTCAGCCTCTTTTATATGTTATTTAAAGTTTTGCTGTCTCCTGTTTTTGTTGATTTATCTGCATCTTCCGCATATTGTCTATGTATTCTCTTTTATCGTTTCTAACTGAACTTTTTACTTTATTGTCTATTTCTTTGTATATTGCTTTCGCCAGATCTTTTCCAAGATCTGTCTTTATATGCAACATGTCTAATTTGGCTGCTCGTCTTTCATGTATAAACTTCCACATATTTTCTGATATCCATGTTTTTCTATTTGGTTTTCTCAGTCCAGCTTTGCTCCTGTGATTATGGCTGTGTTATAAGAATTCCATAATTCATCTATATCTATCTCCTCTACTTCACTGAGTATTATGGAATGATCGGCAAGTTCCTGATTGAAATTACTACTAGTATTCTCTTCTTGTAGGCTGTGACTGTTTATGTGTATTCATTTCTTGTACTGACTTTTCAGTTTTAGTTTTACTTTTCCTATACACAGGCTGTGATCACTGTTAACATCTGCACCCCTATATGCCCTTACATCTACCAGAGATGTTCTGCATTGCTTTCTACTACAAAAATGGTCTATCTGGTTTCTAGTTCTATCATCTGGAGATGTCCACGTTGTTTTATGTATCTCTTTGTGTGGAAATATTGTGCCTCCAATGATCATACCATCTGTTAGACATATTTCAATTAATCTTTCTCCATTCTGATTTACCAAGTCATTTCATTCTTTCCCCATTACTTTTTCAACGTCGATGTTATCTTTCCCTACCTTAGCGTTGAAGTCCCCCATAGCAATATCTTGTTTAGGGACTTAGCGGTTCATAAATTGTTCTCAAGATTCTACTCTCAAATGTTTGCATTTGCAATTCCTCTTGTTTAGTTGTACTCCATATTACTGACCCATATAGTACAACTGGTCTAATCTGTTTGTTAAATTTGTTTAGTTTGGTGTTGTTAAATTTTTTTGTGACAGATAAAATGGATGGCGACTTCAGTAAAACTGGTTTAAGTAATAAAGGTAGATAGAGGTGTGTGGTGCAGTTTTACAAGGTGGCAATGGGAGTGAGTAAGTGAGAAATAACAAATAGGAAGTATGAGAGTAAGATGAGAATGTATAAATGAAAAACATACAACATTCAATATTTCGGCGTGAGCCTTTTTCGAGGATTACATACACAAACAAACACGACATATAACTAACAGAAAATGAAAAATTTATCTTAGTGGCATCCTCCTATGTAGGAAACACAAGAATGTGTGTCCCATTGACGAGGCATAGAGACCACGGGGTTGCACAAAGAATAGCAGTTGAAGCCAATCTGAAATAAGAAGCTATCGAAAGACGATAGGTGGGGTGAGGGGAGGGAAGGGCAATATACACTAGAAGCAGGTGTCGGTGATGGATGGGGGAGGGGGAGGGGAAGGGGAAGCGGAGGGATAATGAATGGAGAACGATCTGAATGGGCCATAAACAACTGTAAGGCGCTAGAGACGCAATTAGTGGTGGGGAGATTTCGAATACAAGGTTCTGAGAACCTATAGAGGCCTTTTCTCACCCTTCTATAGACGCTACATAGATGACGGCATTGCCGTTACTATCGGCCCTACCGGGCTTACTACTTCTGCCAATTATAAACCTACAGACTCTTATAGCTATCTCTTGTACTCTTCATCCCATCCAGGATCGTGTAAGGGTTCTATTCCTTTTTCCCAGCTTCTTAGGTTGCGACGTTTGTGTACTGAGGATGCTGATTTCCATGATCAAGCCCACACTATGCTAGATTTCTTCCGCCACGATGGCTATGCAGAACATGTTCTCTCGTTGTTTTGGAACCGCATCAGCCATATTTCGCGGCAACAATCCCTCACTCCTAAACCGCACTCTAGCTAGGACAGAGTTAAACTGGTACCCACGCACCACCTTCATAATTTGGCAATTAAGAATATACCGTTTCGCCATCTCCATCTCCTCTAGACACGTGAACTTTTTTTGGGGAACCCCCATTGGTGGCCTACAGACGGGACAAGAACCTCAGGGACCTTTTAGTTTGAAATCGCCTTAAGACAGATGACACTTTTATGGTACCAGACGTTGCGGACGTCGTAGATGCAACACTTGCCCATTTGCTGTCGAGGCTAGCCAGATCTCCTTCCCTAAGTCCACGTTATCAGTTCAGGAGGGTTTCACCTGTACTTCACACAATGTTATTTATGCTATTATGTGCAAACGTTGTGATATGAAGTATATAGGGGGACCGGTTTATGCTAAGGAGATCGTTTTCGTCAACATCTTAACGACATTTCTAAGAGGGCTTGGACACCTGTGGCTAAATATTTTTGCCTTAGCAACCACAGGGGACAACAGGACATTTCTGTTAGTGCGATCCGCTCTTGTTCTGCTGATGTACGATCTCATCGGGTCCTAGAACAGAGCTTTATTTTCTAGACTGGCTGTCTCCACCCAGCTGGAATTAACAATAGCTTCAGCTTCCTTTAACTTCTTTAGTTTTCCACTTTTTCTCTGCGATTTATACTCTACTTTCTTGTTTCTTTCTCCTAGCTTCCCAACGCCACCTTCTTTTCTTCTCTTGCGTCCTATAGGTGTTTATTGCCAATCCGGGTCTTGTCCTTCATTCACCAGTTTCATGTTATCTCCCTGCTTCCCTCGCCTCTCCTCACCACTAATTGGGTCTCTAGCGCCTTACAGTTGTTTATGGCCCATTTTGATCGTTCTCCATTCATTAAATCTAAGCTTCTCCTTCATCTCCCCCTCCCCCATCCACCCCGACACCTGCTTCTAGTGTATATTGCCCTTCCCTCCCCTCACCCCACCTATCGTTTTTCGATAGCTTCTTATTTCCGATTGGCTTCAACTGCTATTCTTTGTGCAACCCCGTGGTCTCTATGCCTCGTCAATGGGACACACATTCTTGTGTTTCCTACATAGGAGGATGCCACTAAGATAAATTTTTCATTTTCTGTTAGTTATATGTCGTGTTTATTTGTGTATATAATCCTCGAAAAAGGCTCACGCCGAAATATTGGATGTTGTATGTTTTTCATTTATACATTCTCATCTTACTCTCATACTTCCTATTCGTTTTTTTTTTGTTTGTTCGTGTGTGTGCCTCAGACTCAATGAGTGGTCTGTCAGGACCCTGCACTGTGCAACTTTGAAAACTCCTAAGAGTGATGTTTGTCGCTGTCATCATGTGACACGTGTGTGTTTTTTTTCCGTGTGTGTGTTTTATTTATTTTCTTCCAAATAAAAAAAGAACAGTTGGTATTATTTCCCTTCCTATCTCAAAAATGTGCTTTCTTGAAGCACTTTCTCTCCCCCCCCCCCTCTCTCTCTCTCTCTCTCTCTCTCTCTCTCAGGTGCTCTCTTTTTTTTCCTCTCTCATACTTCCTCTCACTCTGTAAATGTACATGAAATTGTTTTGGCTTTGCTTTCTTTCTTTCCGTGGATGTATATGAAAATTTGTTATTTTCATTAAACTCTCTCTCTCTCTCTCTCTCTCTCTCTCTCTCCCCCCCTCTGTCTCTGTCAGTCCATGATACTCACACTCTCTCTGCCGCGTTGTAAAACACCTCTATCTACCTGTACATTAACTGTAACAGTTGTCTAAGGACAAAATATGTCTTGTTTCCAGCTTGTATTCTAGCCCCTGTCGCATCTCTTATAACGTGTTGACTTGTCGAGGAAAATAATGGCCACTATCACCACATGCCCCACAACTAGTTTTTCTCTTTACGGAGATTGTTGATTCGAATCCAGGTTGAGACGTCTAGGTCAGCCTGGGGCTGATGGGAGGAAAGGTCACCCAAGGGGGATCACTTTCAAGTATGCCGGTGAATCAAGGCAAATAAGAGCACTAACAGTTCTTCTGTACGTCTCAGGGTGTATACTACATGCTAAAAATTAGGATTCGTCGCTGTAAACAAAGCCATCCGGTCATGTTTGCATCTATGTGGCGCTTGTTGCCTGAATGGTTTGTTGTTCTAAATACAATATGGCCACTGCATATCGCCAATTTTTCCTGTCTTCGGCGAGTCTTTCAGCCTCATCAAGGGATTTTATGCGTGTAATTTGGCCTCTCTTAACAATGTCCTCTTCAGAGTTTCACGCGGTCTGCATTTGCTCCCAGTGAAAATGGTAAGGAGTAGAGATGATAATGATGATGATACTTAACTATCATCAGTTTCATTACGTCCTCTGACATATACATACAGATGAGGCAATATCTCCTTGTGAGGTGCTCTTCTAGCTCCACCACTAGTGACGGATTGTCCTTTAGGCTTATATATATATATATATATATATATCTTGGATCCTTCCCGTGCCATTAAACGTCACATATGGCTCGCAATGTAGTTCGCCAATATTTCCTGTTTTTGGCAAGCTTTTCAACCTCATCAGGGGGGATTTTATGGCTGTTAATTTGGCCTCTCTTAACAGTGTCTTCTTTAGAGTTTCACCTGGTCTGCCTCTTTTTCTTCGGCCTGCTGTCTTCCACCTGATAGCTTGTTTTTTGGGATTCATTAGGCTGAACAGACGGGAGCCCTGAATAGAAGGGGTCCGATATCAGGCACTGAAAAACAGATTATTTTATGAAATTTTATATCAGGAGATGAACAGTATAGTCGGTGTGGGGGTGGGGGGGGGCTTATTAAGTCTAGTCTACGGGTCCCTGGTGATGGTTAATCCGCCACTGACCACAGCTGAGATCAGGTGGGTCTCTACCTCGTTCACTAAACTCTTCATGGCTCAGCCTATGTGCCTCTAAGGCATGACAGGATTACCTTTAACTTTATTTCTGAGAATGACCACCGTCAGCTCTCTGTACTCCCAAAGAAGCACGAGGCAACAGCAAATGTTCCCCCAGCCAATCCTGTCTTGAGCAAGTCGGGATACATCAAACCAAGTCTTTATTTCGGTTTCTTTAGTGTCCTGTACTGTACGTCTCCGTCTTTCTAATGGGCATGTCCCTCCTTGTTTTCCTTTAGGTGATTTCTGGGAACAGAGGGCGGAAAGTGAGATCATGTTTTAAATGTATTATATTACACGCACCTCAAAACTGTGAAACACATTCTCCAGATAATGCACTAACTATGAACCACGGAGACGTACCTAATTGCCCTTTGCGATGATCATGGAAGCCAGGGTCTACAGTTCTATACGGGAACTCTGGAAACACTCACACATAAACACACACAGTTAATATATCTCTCTCCCTCACCATCTCTCCTTCTCTCTCTCTCTCTCTCTCTCTCTCTCTGGACCTTTAGGTGCCCAAGACACATGGGACTTCCACAAACGCCTGTCCTTTGCCTTTTGTGTGTGTGTGTGTGTGTGTGCTTTTTCCCAAGCGAGCCCTCTGTTACTCCAGAAATTCTTCTCCATCTCTCATTTGGTCTGCTCTTACTCCTATTTCCATGGCTCTTTTCTCTCTCTCTCTCTCTCTCTCTCTCTCTCTTTCTCACACACACATACACAGACATAGTCCAGTTCATTCAAGAGACAGATAAAGACGATAAAAAAAGCTCTAGACCAGTACATCATGAATATCCGCAGTGTCTGACGTCATTCTTAAAGCACAAGTAGAAGAAAAACAAACGCTTATTTAGGGCACGCATTTTCAAGAAAACTGTCCTCTTAAATGTGGCAGAAATCGTAAAGGTGAAGGATATTATCTTAATTTTCTAGAGAAAAAGAGTGGCAACCAGAAAAATGGAGGGACAGAGGAAGACAAAGAAACAAGATACTTGACGGACTAAAAGATTGGAGCATGGTCTGTCTAACACACATCTTATAGGAAGCGCAAAGCATAGATGGTTGTAGAAATAAGTGACGACCAACACCTAATAGGGTCAGAGAGAGCGAAGGAAGAAGAAGAAGAAGAAGGAAGAGAAGAAGAAAGAAAGAAAAGAAAGAAAGAAAGAATCACCATAAGCAAAATAGAACTTGTAAGAAGTACTGCTAGTAATAATATCACTAAACGAAAATACACTTTAACAAATAATAATTCAACACTAATATACTGAAGTACTCGCTATTTCCATCTCTCAGTGGCCAATGTACTGTTTGTCCATGTACAAAAAGTGAAATCAAAACAAAAAAGACCACGACCAAATAAAACTTATAAACATATCTATCTATCTATCTATCTATCTATCTATCTATCTATCTATCTATCTATCTATCTATCTATCTATCTATCTATCTATCTATCTATCTATCTATCTATCTGTCTGTCTGTCTGTCTGTCTATATATTCCCATCCCTATTTCTGGCAGTCGTGCCTTCAAACAGTTCTCTATTCCGGGAGCTAATTATGAGCTGGACTGCTTTTCTTTCTCCATGCCACTTTATCAGTCCATCCATCATCTTCTCTCTTTGGTCTGCCTTGGTCTCTTTTGCCCTCTATCATCCCTGTTGCTATCATATATTCCAATCCACCTGCTAGCTTGTTTTTTGGGATTCATTAGGCTGAACAGACGGGAGCCCTGAATAGAAGGGGTCCGATATCAGGCACTGAAAAACAGATTATTTTATGAAATTTTATATCAGGAGATGAACAGTATAGTCGGTGTGGGGGTGGGGGGGGGCTTATTAAGTCTAGTCTACGGGTCCCTGGTGATGGTTAATCCGCCACTGACCACAGCTGAGATCAGGTGGGTCTCTACCTCGTTCACTAAACTCTTCATGGCTCAGCCTATGTGCCTCTAAGGCATGACAGGATTACCTTTAACTTTATTTCTGAGAATGACCACCGTCAGCTCTCTGTACTCCCAAAGAAGCACGAGGCAACAGCAAATGTTCCCCCAGCCAATCCTGTCTTGAGCAAGTCGGGATACATCAAACCAAGTCTTTATTTCGGTTTCTTTAGTGTCCTGTACTGTACGTCTCCGTCTTTCTAATGGGCATGTCCCTCCTTGTTTTCCTTTAGGTGATTTCTGGGAACAGAGGGCGGAAAGTGAGATCATGTTTTAAATGTATTATATTACACGCACCTCAAAACTGTGAAACACATTCTCCAGATAATGCACTAACTATGAACCACGGAGACGTACCTAATTGCCCTTTGCGATGATCATGGAAGCCAGGGTCTACAGTTCTATACGGGAACTCTGGAAACACTCACACATAAACACACACAGTTAATATATCTCTCTCCCTCACCATCTCTCCTTCTCTCTCTCTCTCTCTCTCTCTCTGGACCTTTAGGTGCCCAAGACACATGGGACTTCCACAAACGCCTGTCCTTTGCCTTTTGTGTGTGTGTGTGTGTGTGCTTTTTCCCAAGCGAGCCCTCTGTTACTCCAGAAATTCTTCTCCATCTCTCATTTGGTCTGCTCTTACTCCTATTTCCATGGCTCTTTTCTCTCTCTCTCTCTCTCTCTCTCTCTCTCTCTCTCTCTCTCTTTCTCACACACACATACACAGACATAGTCCAGTTCATTCAAGAGACAGATAAAGACGATAAAAAAGCTCTAGACCAGTACATCATGAATATCCGCAGTGTCTGACGTCATTCTTAAAGCACAAGTAGAAGAAAAACAAACGCTTATTTAGGGCACGCATTTTCAAGAAAACTGTCCTCTTAAATGTGGCAGAAATCGTAAAGGTGAAGGATATTATCTTAATTTTCTAGAGAAAGAGTGGCAACCAGAAAAATGGAGGGACAGAGGAAGACAAAGAAACAAGATACTTGACGGACTAAAAAGATTGGAGCATGGTCTGTCTAACACACATCTTAATAGGAAGAGCAAAGCATAGATGGTTGTAGAAATAAGTGACGACCAAAACCTAATAGGGTCAGAGAGAGCGACGGAAGAAGAAGAAGAAGGAGAAGAAGAAAGAAAGAAAAGAAAGAAAGAAAGAAAGAATCACCATAAGCAAAATAGAACTTGTAAGAAGTACTGCTAGTAATAATATCACTAAACGAAAATAAACTTTAACAAATAATAATTCAACGCTAATGATATACTGACGTACTCGCTCTTTCCATCTCTCAGTGGCCAATGTACTGTTTGTGCATGTACAAAAAGTGAAATCAAAACAAAAAAGACCACGACCAAATAAAACTTATAAACATATCTATCTATCTATCTATCTATCTATCTATCTATCTATCTATCTATCTATCTATCTATCTATCTATCTATCTATCTATCTATCTATCTATCTGTCTATCTGTCTGTCTGTCTGTCTGTCTGTCTGTCTGTCTATTTATCTATTCCCATCCCTATTTCTGGCACTCGTGCCTTCCCACAATTCTCTATTCCGGGAGCTAATTATGAGCTGGACTGCTTTTCTTTCTCCATGCCACTTTATCAGTCCATCCATCATCTTCTCTCTTTGGTCTGCCTTGGTCTCTTTTGCCCTCTATCATCCCTGTTGCTATCATATATTCCAGTCCACCTGCTCTCACCTGTATCCTATGAATTTGGACTGCGCTAACCTCTTGCCCCACCCTTACTGCTGTCAACTTTTACCTGTATTTATTTATTTATTTATTTTTTACTAAATCTCAAGTCCTCTCCATCTATATTTATATTCTCAAGCATTTCCACCACTTCGTTGTGTCTTACTTTATCACAGGCCTTATAGTAATCTATAAAAAGCATATACATGTTTTAACTTCATTTGCTCTTTGTATCAGCACCCTTATCGTGTATAATGCATCTATTTGTGCCTTTCCCTTCCACGAAACCGAATTGGTCTTCCACAGTTTCTGGTTTTATTTTGTTACAGAACTGTGCACAACTTTAGTACAAATATAACTTTGGGCTTGAACATTTCATAAAAATACCCAACCTTTCTTGAGAATGTTTTGTTTACACAACATCTGTGTTCAGTACTTGGGCGTTTCGAACAACGAGATAAAAACTTAGTGGGTAGCCGAAGTCTCTTTTCTAGAAAGGTTACACGTTAATGCAGGTTCTTTGCCCAGTCACATTCGGAGAATCGTAAGAGGAACTAATATGCCTCGACTGTGACAGGGTTGCCAATACTGAAGTGTGAGAGATATGAGAAATGACGACTGCGGTAAATTGGTTTTAGTAATGTTGTTGTTTTTGTTGTTGTTGTTGCTGTAATAAAGTAATAAAGCTAGATATATGTGTATGGTTCAGTTTTACACACACACACACACACACACACACAAAGAGATAGAAAGAGTGAGGATAGTGGGCAGAGGCAAGAATGGCAGAATGAATGAATGAATAATCTTTATTTTTCAAGGGTAAAGAATTGGGCACGCAGGCCCGTCTTACATTCTGCCCTCCATCACTCCATCTTTCATTCTTCCCACACACTTGATTTAGTACAAATATACAAATTAAATTAGGAAAAAACATATAAAAAGAGTGTAAGATTTAACAGTACATTCAAAGTAAAATAGAAGAAGTAATTAACCTAATAAAATAGCTCTCACGCAGACATACACACACAGACATATAAATAAACAAAAATACATTGTAAATACAGATATTCTAACATATGTTTTTAAACAGACGCAGAAAGTAAGATGAGCATGCATAAATGAAGAACATATATTCATCATCATCATCATCATCATCATCATGTGCCGTGCCGACTGGCTTTAGCTATTATGCTCCTCCAGAGTACCCGATCCTTCATGCAGGCCATCAGCTCAGTTGGTGATCTCCTCTCACACCATCCCGTCAGACTGTCCAGTATCATTTCTCTTGGTCTTTTTCTTCATCTTCTTCCTTCTATTTTTCCTGTTGTTATAATATTTTCAATGCCCCCTCTTCTCATTGCATGTCCTATGAAAGTATATTGTCTTTCTCTTATCTTTTTGACAAGTTTTTTTTTTGTCTCTCCAGCTCTTCTCATACATTCTTCATTAGTTATTTTTGCTGTCCAGGGAATTCGCAACATTCTTCTAATAAACCATATTTCTGCTGCTTCCAATGATTTTTGTGCAGACCTGACTATTGTCCATGATTCACTTCCATATAACAAGATAGGTTCAATATAGCATTTTAGGACTCGTTTTCTAACATTCATTGATAAGGATGTATTGGATATTATGTTTCTCATTCTCTGAAATGCAGTCTTTGCTTGGCCTATTCTGTTCCTAATTTCTGTTCTGCATTTCCCATCTGCAGTTATTACTGCTGCAAGGTATTTGAATTTCTGCACCTGCTTTAGAATAGTTCCGTTTAAATTTATATTGCATGTTGGTGGAATCTATTTCTTAGATATAACCATAGTCTCTTTCTTGTTGATGTTCAAAGTAAGGCCTTTCTGTTCACTTTCTTTGGCAACTTTATCCAAGAGATTTTGCAGGCCTTGTTGGTTCTCAGCTATCAGTACTGTATCGTCAGCATACCGAAGGTTGTTAATATTGTATCCTCCAGTTTTTATGCCTGGTTCTGTGATGATTGATCTTAGAATATTCTCGTTGTACGGAGAAAAAAGGTCTGGAGATAGTACACATCCTTGTCGCACCCCTTGTTTTATAGGTTGATATTTTCCAATTCTATTTTCAACTCGAATTGCTGCTTCTTGCTGCCAGTATAGATGTTTTACAATCCTCAGGTCTTTGCCGTCTATATTGATGTCTTCAAGCATTTCAATAATTTCATTATGTTTCACCTTGTCAAATGCCTTAGTGTAATCAATGAAGCATAAGTAGAAATCTTTCTGTACTTCTAAAGCACTTTCTGTTAGTGTTCGTAAAGCATAAATGGCATTGTGTGTTCCCTTTCCTTCAGCAAAGCCAAACTGTTCATCTGCTATTTCCATTTTTATATTTTTCCTTGTTCTTCTCATAATGATTCTCAGAAGTAGCTTCGTTATGTGACATCTTCTTCTTCTTCTTCTTCGTTCACTTCTACCACCAAAAACCGCACTGTGAACCTACTGAATTCACGCATGTGGTCCTCGTTAGGTCCCGTGGTCCCCTGTGTGGTTCAAAATAGACCACACGAGTTCCACGAAAGGACCACAAGGGGTTCAAAGTATCACAGTGCTTTAGCCTGTATTCTTGGTGGGTCTCGGAAGCGGGATTGCGTGACACCATGGTTTTCATTGCACCAGTTTGGTCTAGGGTTGGACTTTCTCACCGGAAGACCTCGACGTGTTTGGAATATCAGTGCATCCCCGCTGGGTGAGAGGCGTTAGCCCACCCAGGCCAGAGTTGGACTTTCTCACCGGAAAACCTCGACGTGTTTTGAGATACCCGTGTATCACCGCCGGGTGAGAGGTGGTTGCCCATCCAGTCCAGGGTTGGACTTTCTCACCGGAAAACCTCAGCGTGATTAGGATACGCGGACATCCCCGCCGGGTGAGAGGTGGTTGCCTATCTAGACTTCCCTGGTCCAGTGTCTCCGACTTCAGCATTTTGCGGTCGTGGCCGCTACCCTTCCTAGTTGTGACCAGGATGGAGCTTTTGTCCAGGAGGACGAATCCTCGCCACTAGTGACTTCTACCCCTGGGTTGAGCCGGTTTAGGCATTTCCCAGTATGGGCGTGTTTGGGACGGGACCGACCTCTAGGGCAGAGATACTGTGACATTCATAGCCTTCAAGATTCACCCCTGGTATGAGTCTGTTTAGGCAAAATTCACCAGTATGGGTGTTTATCAGGCATTACCGACCTCCAGAGCGGAGGTGGCATGACATGTCTAGCCATCGAGTTCCACCCTGGTGTGTGCCGGTCTAGGCATATTTCACTAGTGTAGGTGTATTTCGGACGTAGGCGGCCTCTAGAGCAGAGGTGTCGTGGTATAGCTCTCGTAGCGATACTACTGGACATACCAGGTTAAACTTCACTTTCCACCACCTTTTCCCATTGGCGCCGCACAACAACCTTTATTTCCGCATTTACTTCCTTAACCGGGAGCAGCTTCACTCCACGCGCGGCATTTGAAAAGTCAAGCCAGCAGTGACTTAACCTCTGGGACAAGCCGGTTCATGCATTTCACCCGATATGACTGCACTCAGGACGTGGCCGACCTCCAGACCAGAGGTGCCGTGATTTGACTGTTTGCTTCGCTTTATTCTTTCAACCACCTTTTCCGCAGTGATGCTGCGCGGCAACCTCATTTGCAAATTTCTTCATTGGCCGGGAGGAGCACCGCTCCACGCACGGCAGCTGAAGATCTCGCCAACAGCGTACTCATTCCAATTACGGGGCCTCGAAAGAGTCCCGTATTGTTATTTTTCGTCACTACCTCCCCGTGCCGGGAGTGGGTAAGTTGCGCGCCTGCTGCCTTCCTTGGATGTGGTAGCCGTTTCTCATGCTCCCTCTCCGGAATCGAACCCTGATTCCCCGTTACCCGTTACAAACATGGTAGGCATGTCACGTACCATCGACATTTGATAGGGCAGACATTTGAAAGATGCGTCGCCGGCACAGAAGGCCATGCGATCAGCACAAAGTTATCCAGAGTCACCAGTTGGGACGCCGCGCCCCGCGAAGGGCAACGACGATTGGTTTTGAACTAATAAAAGCGCTCTTTCCACGAGGGTCGGAGCTTGGTAAGCATGTATTAGCTCTAGAATTGCCACAGTTATCCAAGTAGGATCGTGTCATCTAAGGAACCTCGACTGATTTAATGAGCCATTCGCGGTTTCACCGTGAGACAGTGTGAACTTAGACATGCATGGCTTAATCTTTGAGACAAGCATATGACTACTGGCAGGATCAACCAGATAGCTTTCTTCACCGAACCTTTGTCGGATATGTTATGTGACATGAGAGACTGATAGTCCTGTGGTCATCACATTCCTTTACACCTGGTTTCTTTGGTAGTGGTATAAACGTGGATTTAAGCAAGTCACTGGGCATATAACCACTGTTGTAAATGTCATTCAGTAAACTGGTTATTATTTTTATTCCTATCTCCTCTGGGGCCTCTATTTCTTCTATTGTTATATTATCAGGCCCAGTTGCTTGCTTTTCCTTTCTTCATGTGTTTGATGGCATCTATGATTTCATCTTGAAGTAGTGGTGGTCCATCACAGTTTTCAGTATCTGGTGTTAATTCTGGTCTTTCTCTTCCATATAGCTCACCGATGTATTCTGTCCACCTGTCCACAATGTCTTCTTTTCCCATTAATATTTTACCTTCTTTTGATTTCAGGCATCCTGTGATATATTTTGTTTTCCTGCCTGTGAGTTCACTAATTCGTTTGTGCATGTTTTTGCTGTCTTTATTATGGTAGTCCTCTATCTGTCTGCATTGTTCATTTAACCACACTTCCTTTGCTTCTCTGTATTTGCGTCTTATTTCTTTATATATCTTGCTATATTTTTCCTCGTTATTTTTACTCTTCCTCCTCTTGTCCGTCGTCCTAATATGTCGTCTGTCATCAATTTATTTTTAGGTGCTTCTTTTTCCGGCGGTATTATCTCCTTAACAGTTTGGTGGAGAGAATCTCTTAGCATTGCCCATTGTTCATCTATACTATTTATGTTTGTTATTGCATTGTATCTATTTCTTATAATACCTTTGTATTGTTGTCGCAGTTCTTGGTCATTTTTAAGGAGTTCTGTATTCAGTTTGAAGTTTCTCACTTTTCTGCATGCTTTCATTAGCTTTATTCTAATTTTTCCACAGAGTGGGTCATGGTCACTATTGCAGTCAGCTCCTGGCATGGTTTTTGTTGTCAGTATTGCATTGTGGAATCGTTTGTTGATTAATATGAAGTCTATCTGGTTAAAAGAAGAACATACAACAATCCAATATTTCGGCAAAAGTCTTTTTCAAAGATCATATACAAAAACAACATAACAGACAAAACCACACACACACAAAGATGAAAAATTAAACACTTAGCTTTTTGGTATCTTCCTTGTAAGGAAGACTGACACAAAATGCGCCCAGATGGAGGTAGGTAAGCAAAGAGTGGAAGCAGACCATTGGCAGAGAAATGAAGTAAAGAAAGGATGGCATAGGGTACTATATAGTAAAGAATATGGCGTTATCCCTCAGATGGCCTCAGTTTGCTGCCATCAGATACCTATTTCCTAAACAAAAGCCACTCAGTATCTAAAACAATCTGAAATGTAGTAGCATAATTATAACAATAACTGCAACATACATTTCGTTGTCACATTTTAGCCAATATTACTGCTCCCAAGAAACTGTTTTTTCACATTCAAATTCATATTCGGACTCTCGGAAAATAAAATATTTGTCTTCAAAAGAATACTCATAACTCAGTAATCGGAAAGTCTCCCGCAGAAAGTATCATCATCATCTCGTGCCGGCTCCACGTGCCGGCTGCTTCTCTTCTTGTCTTTGTAGTGTAGTCGCCAAGCTGGTCACTGTCTATCCCTAGATGTTGTCCAAACATCTATGTCACTGTCGTCCTCTTGTTCTCTTCCCTTCGATTTTATCACTAATAGTGCACCTTGTACAATAGTGTTCTAATGTGTTTATGGTGATAAGTGGTTATCTTCTTCTACTCTTTCTCTAGAAAAGTAAATATCCTTCACCTTTTTCGATTTTTCTGCCCCAGTTTTCTGCCCACAATTTTGTTGAAAATACGTGCCTTTATAGAGAGAAGTAGAAAGTGTATCAGACATTATATATAAACTTTATAGAGAGAAGTAGAAAGTATATCAGACATTATATATAAACTTTAGAGAGGGAAGTAGAAAGTGTATCAGACATTATATATAAACTTTATAGAGAGAAGTAGAAAATATATCAGACATCATATATAAACTTTATAGAGAGAAGTAGAAAGTATATCAGACATTATATATAAGCTTTCTGGGTAACGCTGGGGCGACCATCTCCAACCCAGTGCGTCACAGGTGGCGGATGGTGATATTTCTCATGATATGGAGGATCCCTGTGAACAAGACTAAATAAATGGGCTCGGACCAACTGGAGGTAGTCTCAGAGAGCGAGGTGGGGTAGTAGGTGGCTCTACTACTCCTATAAAGTGCCTCATGTGCTCAGTGAAGGGAATACCGGACGGGTAAGAGACGCCTTAAAACCTCTCGCTCCCGCTACCTTGCGGTTAGGACAGAGAGTCCGAAGGCTAGCGGAGAGTCCGTATACAAACCGACAGAAAGCAACGGGAAGCCACTGTTGTAGCTCCCAAGAACAATTATGCTTATTCAGAGTAATAGATTTGTCATCAACGACGTTAATGGATGTTCCTCTGAAACGGCCTCGACCGGTAGGGCAGCTCACGAGCCACAGGTGAAGCCAGATCGTCATCAAGCTACTGGTGGCAAAACTAACTAGTTCAAAATAGCAACATGGAACGTTAGAACTTTATTCCAGGCTGGAAATTTAGAAAATGTAAAGAGGGAAATGGAAAGGATGAAGATCAACATATTAGGAATGAGTGAAGTTAGATGGACAGGTGCAGGGAAGATAAACTCTGATAAATATACAATAATATGTTCAGAAAGTGAACGAGGAGTAGGAATAATATTTGACGAACAAACAGCAAGGACAACTGTAGGATATTTGAACATCTCGGACAGAGTCCTGCTAGCCCAACTGAAAGGACACCCAATAAACATAAATATACAAGTGTACGCTCCAACATCTGAAAGTTCTGAAGAAGATCTACAGCTATTTTATAATGACATAGAGACACCCCTAAAACACACAAAGTCACATGAAGTTACTATAGTCATGGATGATTTTAATGTCAAAGTTGGTAAAGGAAGAACTTCAGACATCGTTGGTGACTATGGACTGGGGGAGAGGAATGACAGAGGTAGTAAATTAAGTGAATGGGCAAGCATATATAGCATGGCTGTAGGAAACACTTGGTTTAAACAACATCCCCGAAGACTGGCAACGTGGTGCAGCTCAGACAAAAAAGACTTTTAACCATATAGACTACGTATTAATCAACAAACGATTCCGCAATGCATTACTGACAACAAAAACCATGCTGACTGCAATAGAGACCACGACCCACTCTGTGGAAAAAATAGAATAAAGCTAAAGAAAACATGCAGAAAAGTGAGAAACATCAAACTGAATACAGAACTCCTTAAAAATGACCAAGAACTGCGACAACAATGCACAGTTACTACAACAAATAGATAAAATGCAATAGCAAAGATAAATAGTACAGATGAACAATTGGGAATGTTAAGATCAAACCATATCGACCAAACTGTTAAAGAGATAATACCACCGAAAAAGAAGCACCTAAAAATAAATGGATGATAGACGACATATTAGGACTGATGGACAAGAGGAGGAGGAGGAAAAATAACCAAGAAAAATATAGCAAGATAAATAAAGAAATAAGACGCAAATACAGAGAAGCAAAGGAAGTGTGGTTAAATGAACAGTGCAGAGAAATAGAGGATTCCCATAATAAAGACAGCAAAAACATGCACAAACGAATTAGTGAATTCACAGGCAGGAAGACAAAATATATCACAGGATGCCTGAAATCAAAAGAAGGTAAAATGTTAATGGGAAAAGAAGACATTGTGGACAGGTGGACAGAGTACATCGGTGAGCTATATGGAAGAGAAAGACCAGAATTAACACCAGATACTGAAAACTGTGATGGACCACCACTACTTCAAGATGAAATCATAGATGCCATCAAACACATGAAGAAAGGAAAAGCGACTGGGCTTGATAATATAACAATAGAAGAAATAGAGGCACTAGAGGAGATAGGAATAAAAATAATAACCAATTTCCTGAATGACATTTACAACAGTGGTTATATGCCCAGTGACCTGCTTAAATCCATGTTTATAGCACTACCAAAGAAACCAGGTGTAAAGGAATGTGATGACCACAGGACTATCAGTCTCTCATGTCACATAACGAAGATACTTCTAGAATCATTATGAGAAGAACAAGGAAAAAGATAAAAATGGAAATAGCAGATGAACAGTTTGGATTTGTTGAAGGAAAGGGAACACACAATGCCATTTATGCTTTACGAACGCTAAGAGCTTTAGAAGTACAGAAAGATCTCTACTTATGCTTCATTGATTACACCAAGGCATTCGACAAAGTGAAACATAATGAAATTATTAAAATGCTTGAAGACATCAGTATAGACGGCAAAGACCTGAGGATTGTAAAACATCTATACTGGCAGCAAGAAGCAGCAATTCAAGTTGAAAATAGAACTGGAAAACATCAACCTATAAAACAGGGGGTGCGACAAGGATGTGTACTATCTCCGGAACTTTTTTTTTCTCTGTACAGCGAGAATATTCTAAGGACGATCATCACAGAACCAGGCATAAACATTGGAGGATACAATATTAACAACCTTCGGTATGCTGACGACACAGTACTGATAGATAAGAACCAACATGACCTGTAAAATCTATTGGATAAAGTCGCTAAAGGAAGTGAACAGAAAGGCCTTACTTTAAACATAAAAAAAACAAAGACTATGTTTATATCTAAGAACTGAAATTAGAAACAGAATAGCAAAGACTGCATTTCAAAGAATGAGAAACATATTATCCAACACATCCTTATCAATGAATGTTAGAAAACTAGTCCTAAAATGCTATATTGAACCTATCTTGTAATATGGAAATGAATCATGGACAATAGGCAGGTCTGCACAAAAATCACTGGAAACAGCAGAAACGTTGTTTATTAGAAGAATGTTGCGAATCCCCTGGACAGCAAAAATAACTCATGAAGAATGTATGAGAAGAGCTGGAGAGACAAAAAAAAATCTTGTCGAAAGAATAACAGAGAGACAATGTATTTTCATGGGACATGCAATGAGAAGGGGGGGGGGGGGGGTGGCATTGAAAATATTATAACAACAGGAAAAATAGAAGATCAAGAGGAAGACCAAGAGAACTGATACTGGACAGGATAGTGTGAGAGGAGATAACCAGCTGAGCTGATGGCCTGCATGAAGGATCGTTTACTCTGGAGAAGCATAATAGCCAGCGCCAATCGGCACGGCACATGATGATATAAACTTTATAGAGAGAAGTACAAAGTATATAAGACATTATATATATATATATATATATATGGTTATTATATAGTTTTATATATATATATAACATTATAGAGAGAAGTACAAAGTATATAAGACATTACATATAAACATATCTTATAAACACATATCTTATAAATACACATATAACACACATCTTATGAATACACATATAAACACACATCTTATAAATACTCATCTTTTTCTGTATTTCTCACGCTGGATATGTGCATGGCTGAAAAGCATGGTTTTAAACCTCGGTCCCTCTCACTCTCTCTCTCTTTCAATCTCTCTCTCACTCTCTCTCTCTCTCTCTCACTCTCTCTCTCTCTCTCTCTCTTTCTCTCATTTTGGTGTACCATGACCAGAAGCATGATTCTCTCATCAACCACATTAGCAGGAGGCTGTATGAGCGCCAACATCATAATCGCCTTCGACAAAAAGATAATTTATAATCAAAGCCCGTCTGACCAGACCACGGGTCATGTTAGACAGTGATCGTGCCAGGACTTTCTTGAAACAGGTTCAGCTGCACCGGTCTTCCATACTGCAGCAAGTACTTTCCGAAATACAGGTTTTACCAATAGAACATTCGATACTTGGCACTTTATTTAAATTTTAAAATTAAACACACTTTACAAACAAATCAGTAGGAAGTAAATGTTCATGAGATTGTTTTTTCCTACCTTATTTACGTCGTGATTTAATCTTTACAAAATGGTGAATCAACGTTGAACCAATTGGTTGGTTCTCCCTGATGGAAGTTGAGGATCCTGAATTTTCTGGTCCGATTATCGTCCAGCCGATTTCGCTTGAATATTAAGCAGTTATGGTATTCGACGACATACAAGTTTCGGGTGTTTTAAATCGGTAATTTAATGGTGATTGTTGGTTTTTAACGCAATCACTGAACAGATTTGACTGGATTCATTGCTATACCAAGCGGTTCCCTATATATATATATATATATACGAAGGGCATTCAGAAAGTAATGCACCACATCGTTTTTTTTTTTCAGTTAGTAATGAAGATAGAAGCATGAAATTTTGCACACTTTAAATATGGCATATGCAGTATAAGCAGCGAATTGTGATAGAATTTCACGTTGCAGATAATGAAACTTATAAACATTCACAAGCATCTATGTGATGTGTATGGAAGTTTTGTAGTCGACAGAAGTACAGTCAGTCGCTGAGTTCAGAGAATCAAAGAACCAATAAGTGGAGATAAAGAGTTGCATGATCGGCCGCGCTGTGGACGTCCTGCCACGGCCACCAAGGCAGAAATGTTGAAATGCCTGAGGGCATTATTCTTACTGATAGACTCAACAATTGACCTTAAAGCTGTCAGTCAGCAATGGCAGTGGAAATACAGTTAGAAAAGCTCTCGGATTTTCTAAGGTTTGCGAAAAAGATGGGTTCCTCGAAGTCTCACAAAAGAACATCGATTGCAAAGGAAAGAAATTTCTTCTGAGGGAGAGAACCTTTTGGCTAAGATCGTAACAAGTGACGAAACCTGGGCACATCATTTTGAACCTGAGACAAAAAGACAGTCAACGGAGTGGCATCATTTGCAATCACCACGAAGAAAGAATTTCAAGACAACTCCTTCAGCTGGAAAGGTCATGATCATTGTCTTTTGGTACATTGAAGGTGTGATTCTTGTGGATGTTATGCCAAGAGGAGAGACAATCAACTCGCAAGCTTACATTAAGACATTGAAAAAACTCAATCAAAGTTTTCGCAGAGTTCGGCAGCACAAGAATCCAGCAGACCTGCTTCTCCTTCACAACAATGCGTGCCCTCACACAAGTCTAGCAACACGGGAAGCAGTCACCAAATTGGGTTGGACTGTACTACCCCATCCACCCTATAGTCCCGATTTGGCATCCTCTGATTTCCATCTGTTTTGTCCACTTAAAGATGCACTCCGAAGGGTGAGATTTGAAGATGACGAAGGAGTGATTCGTGCAGCGAAGAAATAGCTACATAATCAAGAGAAAATCTGGTACAGGCTAGGAATACATGCACTTGTTTCGCGCTGGCGTAAAGCCGTACAAGATGATGGGGATTATGTTGAATAATACCGCTACATGACATATCCATGTATATTGTGTATACATGTCATGCTTTTTTGAATAAACAGCTCTTGAGAAAAACGATGTGGTGCATTACTGTCTGAACGTCCCCCGCATATATATATATATATATATATATATATATATATATATATATATATATATATATATAAAGCCTGATTGTAAACCATTTCTAGTTTGTGTTTCGGGACTCATAGAAAAAAGTTCTTTCTAAAAGATTGAAATTCAATGAAATATTACTTTAACGAGTAGTAGAATATTATGGAGTGTGTTTATTTTAATATCTAGACTTATTCTTCTTATTCGTCTTCTTCTTTTTCTTCTTCCTCCCCAGTTTTCCTAGCCATTAAGGCTCATTGCTGCAGATGAAGTTCGCCCTCATGCCTCCCTACTCCTAGTATCCTCTCTCCAATTTCATGTACATCACTTTCGTGTGTCTGTTCTCTTCCATTCTTTCTACATGGCCCAGATAGAGTAATCTATTTATAATTTATAACATTTATTAATCGCTGTGATATAAATAAGCTGTTGTTCAGTGTTCTTTCTAACTCTCCATTCCCAGCTGCTGGTATTCTTTATGGGCCCACAGATTCTTCTTAGGACCTTGTACTTCTAACGTTTAGATTTGAAAACATAAAATAATGTTATTTCTGTTTAAATTACACAAAAAAAATCTCATATTATGATCGTCAGAATGAGATTTAGACCCTCTAAATTTGTCTCGCTAACTGAAATCCCACTTTAAATGGTTACTGGCTCATTTGGGTTAGCAACACTAGCCGCCTGATTATGCACCGTAAAACTGACAAGGAAGTTTAGTATATTTTTTTTAAAATAACGCGAGCTACTATTCTGCATTATATATATATATTGGTAACCGCTTGGTTTAGAAATTTTACTGTCGATTGTTGAAAGTGAAGACTACACTCTGTCAGAAACACATGTACTTAAAAAAAACGTTTATGAGATGAGATGATGATCTGACAAGAGAGGTCTTTCTCACTATTTTTGAAAGATGGCGTGGGAAATTATACCACCTGCAGCAGAAAATATGGTGTCAGATCTAGATTCCTTCCAAGGAGAAGATTCTAGATCAGAGGTTCCAGAAGTGGGAAGTAGAAAGATCTAGAGGGGGAGTGTGTGTGTGTGGGGGGGGGGGAGGAGATGAAGGGATTAAAAGGGATAGACAGAGAGCGTCAGAATCAAAATAAGCAAACAATGTTTTTATGTGGGGCTTAAGAATCAAGACGGCGGCAGGCGGGGAAAAGTGGGTAAGCACTGATCTTTATGATGCGCAGAGATATCAAAGACGCAGTCAGAGTTGCCAATGCCCATGGCATATAAAAAAAATGGGTTTCTGTAAGCATTTCATATACATCAGCACGTGTGGAATTTGGCATTAAGCCTACAAAACTGATTAAACCAGATCTCGCGTCCAGGGCACATGCCTCACCTGTCTGACTTAAGTTAGGGCACTGCTGCGCGGCTATGAAATATTACCGGCCGGAACCACGTATTTGGCATACAACTGTGAACACTATCTTGCTTATACGTTAAACGGAGCAGGCGGAAGATTAATCTAAGTAAAGCAAAAGATTGAGAAAGCATACATGAAATCTATGTGCCAGGTGTATTGCTCCAGGTTTACGCAAGAAGACCTCCCTAGAATTAAAATAAACGTTAGATTTAAATTCGTAAAAACCGGGATAAAAATTGCGAAGATAAATCTGCTTCCATGACATGTACGCAGTTTGTTCTGTAGCGACATCAGGGCTATAATTTTAGTACAACAAATGTAAAATACAGATTCGTTTATTTTTAAAAAAAATACTAAACTTACCTTTCTGCAGTAACGAAAGGAGAAATGTTGGTTTTGTTTCCGTTGCAGATATAAATGTTGGAATCCATTTTTATGTGATATGGTAAACTATTTCTCAAGACATGAAAAAAAAAGAAACTGGCGAAAGAATGAACGAACAGACCAGAGACAGACAGAGTCTTAACGAAAGAACGAACTTTATTTTAAAAAAAATTGATTTGGACACGCCTTTCATCTCCTAACTTTCGTTCTAAAGTAGCCAATCAACGCCACTTTATTACAGCCATGGCAGCTACACTTTTCCTTCTAGGAACGGGACACTGTAGACTCCTAAGCCACCTCTGTCATCTTAAAATGTCACACACGAACGAAGGTCCATGAGCTTTGGTGTCCAGACGTCAGAAAACATCATGAAGACCGATCAACCTACTCCGAGAATAGATCTGGCTCGAGGGAGAGAAACCGAAAGAAAACCTATGCCCCCCCTCCCCCCCCCCCCACTCAAACCTGGAAAGGACCCCAGACTTTGTTAGGGTGACAGGGCTGCAGATATAGCATGACCACCCGATAACAGTGCAGACATTAGTCCAACTTACAGCCGTTCATACTTACTGCCCAGACCCCATCACACTATGATTATATTCAATGTGTTGCGATGCATATTTAGTTATTAATTCTCACGCAGTTGCTGTGCTAATTTGTATTCTGTTTGTATTTGAAAGTGATGATAAAGATGTCTCTTCATCTTGTAACATGTTACAGTAGTGAAATGTACTTAGTATTTGACCTCGCACTATAAGACGGACATACGGCCAAATCGATTCACGATCTGATGGCCGGTCCCAAACTGCGGCCGTAAGTCGGTGCATAAATGTACTACTGTTATTTACGTAAAAAAAAGATAAATATGAACTGAACAACAAATATATACAGTCTCTCAAAGATACCTAGAAATATAATATGTAGATAAAACATACTTTAGAAAAACAGACAGATAGACAGACAGGCAGGCAGACAGACAGACAGGCAGATAGATAGATAGATAGATAGATAGATAGATAGATAGATAGATAGATAGATAGATAGATAGATAGATAGATAGATAGATAGATAGATAGATAGACAGGCAGTCAAACAGAACAGAGGATGAAGGAAAGAGACTGACTTTGTCAAGAATTATTCCAGCCACGGGGCACAAATTCTAAGGACACAGCCAACCCCACCCCTCTTTCAACGTAATACATATCCGTTTTTTCCCCCTTTAAATGCTAACGCAATCACATCCATCTGTATACGTACAGGACAAGTCTGCTAGCTTGCTAATCCCGATGTTAAATATGGAAACAGCGCGTGATCGGCTGGCAAATAATGAGTATAAATAACAGCGAACAAGCTCTGTTCAGCGATTGGTCGAATGTAGAGCTTCCTTTTCCGTGCTTGTATTCCCGTACGCTGAATTGATTTTGTTAAAGTAGACTCTCTAAAGGGTTTTGAAATAGAATGAATTTTAAATTTTAAACTGACGCAGTTTGGTACTTTTTGTTGGGGCATTTCTATTTTAAAAGATTCTCTAAACGATGACGTCAATGGAAAATTTTGTTTTAGTTTGATTATTTTGAGAGGAAAAAAAAATCAAATATCGTCAGGTTAAAAAAAAAAAAGCGTAATATATCTTGTCTTGTCTTGCCTCCTTTCTCATATACTTTTCGGTGCTGAGAGGTCAAATATAAGTCCTGATAGAGCTCGGCGATTTCCTTCATATAATGGGATATTTAAGGTTTCTGTAATTTCGTTCTGTAATCTCTTACGTGGGCTTCCTCTTCCTCTGTTACCTACAAATCTTAGTCTGAATGGGTTTTTTTGTTGTTGTAGCATACTGTCTAGCGATAGACGTGTAATGTGGTCAAACCATTTGACTTTGCCGTTTCTGGAGTTTCTCATACATACGAAGGTCATACCGAAAGCAGTGAGCAAATTTTTTTTTAAAATCAGAATTTATAGATTTATAAAATATAAATGTATAACGTTAAACTGCATCCTTTGCACTTCATGTAGAGGTCACATGACGTTACCATCATATTGCATGTGACCACGCAGAGCAGAAACAAAATGGCGGGTGCTGATGTTTCGTTTCGTCAACGTGCTGCTATTGAGTTCCTCGTTAAAAGAGGAAATCCCCGCTGTTGAAATTCACCAAAGACTTCAACTTGCTTATGGAAATGTATGTATGGGTGCTAGCAGTGTTAGCAAGAGGGTGAAACATTTCAAAAATGGAAACACGAGCATCCAAGATATGACTCGAAGCGGTTGCCCTCGAACTGCCTCCACTGAACGCAACGTGGAAAGGGTTGATGACATCATTAAAGACAGACATGTCACAGTATTTGAAATCGCTGTAAATCTTGGAATAGTACAGAATGAAGTAGAGGAAATGATTGAAACCCTAGGCTATAGAAAAGTTTGTGCTCGCTAGGTCTCACGTTTGTTGACTGAAGATCATAAAGCTGTGAGAAAAACCATCACTCAACTGAGGAAATTCAGAAAATAGGTTGGGAAATTCTTCCATGTCCTGCCTATAGCCCCGACCTGGCACCCAGTGATTACCGTCTTTTCGGTTTTGTGAAAGAACAAATGCGAGGCCATCACTACGACACAGGAGAGACGGAATTCTACCGAGAGGGTATTTTCAAACTTGCAGAGCGATGGGAACAATTTGTGCAGAGAAATGGAGATTATGTTGAAAAGTGAAGAAAATGATACAATTTAAGGTGATAAATTTATATTTTCTCTATCTATAAATTCTGATTTAAAAAAAAAAAAACTTTTGCTCATGACTTTCGTTATGATTCTCGTATGTATGATTCTGACGTGAAAAGATTACAAATTCAAGTGATAAATAACAGTAGTCTAACATATAATGGCGTATAAAGCCAGGAGGCGGCACTGGGTTACTCAGCACTCGTTTACAAGATAGCACCAAGGCCCCTTTCCCTCCCTCCCTCCCCCCGGGACCGCCTCCAAGACAACCAACTGCTATTTCTTCCCTCTCATCTCCTCCTAGCGTCTCTTCAAAACTAGTTTAAAACGAACTAGTAGAGTACACTCAGTGATCGCGCTTGGAATTTTTTGTTTTTGTTTTTGAAACCCGTAGAGGTGTAGCTAACTTTCACCTTGCATGAAGTACTTTCCGAAATACCAGTTCTGTCACTACAGCATTCAGTACCTTACACTTAAAAAAAAATTAATAATTAAACATATTTTGCAAACATCAGCTGGGATTAAATGTTTGCTTGTTTGTGTTTGCGTGTGTGTATTTGTTTTTACCTTATTTGAGGCGAGATTTGATCCCAACCAAATGCTCATATGCTGAATTAAAGTCACCCCTGGCTGATTCTCCATATAAATTTCATGACTGGCTCTCCTATCCCCCAGCCGATTTCGCTGGCTGCTTTTTACTAGTTTTTTTTTTTCATACTATAAACCGGTTACAGTAACCACCAGCTTCCAAAAAGTTTCGGTTTCTCTCTTTTTTTAATCCGTACTTTACCGGTAACTTTCGGTCAACACGATCACTGGTGGTACAGAAAAGAACTTAAATTTCGAAAAAGTAAGAGAACAAATTTTGTAGGATTAGACCTCGAAAAAATCGTAGACAAAGCGTACTGACTCTCGTGGCTAGACGGTTGCTCGTCCTACCGGAGTCCGTGTTCGAGTCCCAGGTAATACTCTTGTGATTTTTCTTTCTCTCACGTCTCACTAAAGTGCTTTGTCTACGGTTTTTTCTAAGGTCTAATCCTACAAAATTTGTTCTCTTACTTTACCGTACCAAGCCTCGTAGTTTCCTATTTATAAAAAAATTGTTCCTTAAATTTCGAAAGCGTATTTAATAAATACACTATGGCATTTCACAACTTTATTTCGAAATTATTTTTCTTGATTTTATTTCACAAAATTGGTAATACTTTCGTTCGCATCTACTTCAGCGCATATATAATTTTCAATTCGCTACGTTGTCACACATCCTTGACCCATCATATATTCAGTTCTGTTCTATTCTTTTTTTTTTTTCAAATGGTCAGTTATGTCGTAGGATAAACTGTGACTGATAATTTATCAATGTCCGCAAAATCTACAAATGTTTTCCCTGATCTCTCTCTCTCTTAAAATTTTTTTACATCAGTGCAATATACACGGTATGATAATAGTCATTTGTCCCGTCTTCCTGGTATTACATGTGGTGCAATCTATCATCATCCGATAGTGTTTAGATTTCCGAATAAATAAGACTTCCTTCCCCATGGCATTAAAAAAAAATTACAGTATCCATTATTGGAGACTACTCAAACAGTAAACACAAACCTTATTACCGTAAAACTCCTCCTGTTTGGCTTTCCACTAGTGGATCAAATTTAGGAAATTGTTCAACTAATTTTAAGACGTTTCTGTTAGCCATAAATGGTAAACATTGGCCACTAAGAATCTCTGCTATTCCATTTTAATTTGTTTTTCTTTCTAAAACTCGTGACCAATGCTTCATTTCTGATTTATATATGCTTCATGTCTTACAATCAATGGTAGTTTTACTTTCTATTAATTAAAAAAAACAAACAAACAAACTTGAGTCAAACTGGTCTCATGTCTGCGTAAATGTTTTGGATAAGTTACCCCATTTTTGTACGAAACTATTATTCTCAGCAGGAGTAGAAAGGTTTTTTTTTTTAAATTCACAATTATTGAATAAATAAACCCTGACCAATTCTCCGTTTTCCATTTTTCTGTTGTAATACGTATCGCTAAACTTGCATCCATACATGTCTCTTGGATGTATTCAATGTTTATTTTGAATAGGCCCCGTCTCTGATATAATCATTCATACTTTGGCACTAGCATATAGCCATCAAATATACAAGACTGAATGAATTTTGTATGCCAGTGTCTTGCTCTGCAGAATATCATGACGATTCTTCATTTATACATCGATGGGTTTCATGACATAAAGATTTTAAAAAAAAAAATTAGACTGAGATATGGATCATCTACTAATTTCTGATGGATTTTGTCTGGATCATCTACTAATTCCTGATGGATGTGATCTAGATCATCTACTTATTCCTGATGGACGATCTGGAGGATAATCTACTAATTTCTGATGGATTTAGTTTGGATCATCTGCTAATTACTGGCGATCTTTATCTGGATTATCTACTTATTCCTGGCGGACTTTACCTGGATTATTACTGACGGACTTGATCTGAATTATCTTCTTATTCCTGGCGGACTTGATCTGGATTATCTTCTTATTCCTGACGGACTTGATCTGGACTATCTACTAATTTCTGATGGACTTTGTCTGGATCTTCTAATTCCTGGCGGATTTGATCTGGATTATCTACTTATTCCTGGCGGATTTGATCTGGATTATCTACTTATTCCTGACGGATTTGATCTGGATTATCCTCTTATTCCTGGCGGATTTGATCTGGATTATCTACTTATTCCTGGCGGATTTGATCTGGATTATCTACTTATTCCTGGCGGATTTGATCTGGATTATCTTCTTATTCGTAGCGAAATTGATCTGGATTATCTTCTTATTCCTGACGGATTTGATCTGGACTGTTTACTAATTCCTGATGGATTTGGTCTGGATCATCTACTAATTCCTGGCGGACTTTATCTGGATTATCTACTTATTCCTGACGGACTTGATCCGGAAATCCTTATGTGTCTTGATCAGCTGTCGATGGAATGTTCTCATTCAGTCTTGGGGTTGATGTTCTTTCACCAAAAAAAAAAAACCCCGTTCCGATGATGTGTTAATGTGGTCGTGGTCTAGATTGGGGTTTTTTTTTACACCCTGTAAATATGATTCCCAGGAACAGGGTACCAAGAACCCACCAAAATCAGATCCTTTAATACATACAAACATACATACATACATACATATATACATACATACATACATACACATACATACACACACATACATACACACATACATACACACATACATACACACATACATACACACAAACATACACACAAACATACACACATACATACACACATACATATACACCTACACACACACATATACTATATAATAGTAATGGAAAGGTAGTTTGAGCCACAGGTTTCAAAATGAGCGCGCACCCCCGTATGGCAATGTGAACTGGTGGACTATAATATAGTCCATATACTCGTAATATATATAAATACGCGCGCGGTCCACGAGTTCCCATATTATAATCACTCGGTCCACGAGTTCCTATATTATATGCACGCGGTCCACGAGTTCCCATTGCCACACGGTGGTTCGCGCTCATTTTGAAAGATGCAGCTCAAACTACATTCCCATTATTGTCACATGGTCCCCATTCTCACATGAAAAGCATCCGGGGTCAGCAGAGTATATCCCAGGGTTTATTATGTCATGATCTTATTCTGATCAGTCCAGGAGGGGGGGGGGAGGAGCAGCGATATCCCAACTTTCCGAAGGGCCCTCCCCTGTCAAACACTTAATGGTGCTCTCAGATCAGATTCATGGCGTGTGCTAAACTCTACTTTTATGACTTAAGCTACAAATCTAGCAAATAAACCTTTACCCCAATGTACTTAGTGTATGTTTTCCGAGGCCCACCATGCGTATGTTCTCTATCTATAAAAAAGTTTTCTTGGCTAAGAAGTTCTAGCCATTTTGAATTCCTTTGCAGTGCTGGACTATTTCATAAGTAATGAAGTATAATGACATTTAACACTTTCATGTGCTGAAGGTGTTGAAAATAAGGGCATAATACCGTATTCCCCGTATGCCTTAATGGCATACAAACGGGGCTTTTAACTTTACCTTCACTTAAAAGGGATGGGGAAGTCTAGCAGGTACATTGCCATGTGCCGGCTGCACTTGACACAAACAAAACCAATGACAAGCAAGCCAGGTAACTGAAACATTTTGGCTCTTGTGGATTTTTTTTTTTTTTTGTGGTCAACCCCGCTTAGACTACCCAAACAAGAAAATCCCGGCACCACACAAACGATTTGGTAAATCAAAATCTTACTCAATGTGGAGGCACTGACAGCAGGAAATCTTGCTTACAACCGAGAGGCTTTCGAGAGAGATGTTAGGGAGGCAAAGTTCCATAAAGGAACATGCTATTGAATGAATGATCCACTGTGCATTTAACGAGAAATGGCGCGATGTATTCATACTGTATTTAGCTCAAACAGTAGCATCTAAGGAAAAACTCAAAACAAAACTACTTAGGCACTGGTTTATTAACAGTAGCATCTAAGGAAAAACTCAGAACAAAACTACTTAGGCACTCGTTTTATTTACACGGGTGTCTGAGTGGCGAAGTGGTTAGTGCACTGGCCTCTCATGATGAAGGTCGGGGGTTCGAATATGGCCGGAGGCACCCCAGTCACCCAGCTGTAGAAATGGGTACCCGACTTCTTCTGCAGTTGGGGAAGGAAAGGTGGCCAGGCATGATACTGACAAAATCACCCTCTAGTGTGCTGACAGGTCAAGGAAAATATGGGCACTAACACCATATCCCTATGTGCCTCTAAGGCATGACGGGATTACCTTTACCTTTATTTACACACGTTATATACACATTTGTTAGCGAAGCTACGTAAAGTTAAAAATTTGTCCTTGAAAAATCTGTTAAAATTGTCTCTGACTATATGTCTCGTAAAGTGAGCACAATAAAGGTGTAGCATATTATATGAAAATCAGATGTATGTACATAATATTTAAAATGAAAGCTGTCGGGTGAAAAAAAAGAAAGGTGGGGGGGGGGGTCATTTCAAGGCGTACAAAGTGCAATGACCTTAGCTTTTATCATGTAATATCAAATTTCTGCAGGAAGCCACTTTTACTACTCCAGCTAACTGGGCTCTTACCCTTGACCCACTGTCCTTTAAATCTGTGATTTGACTCTTCTTATCCAGATTGTCCAAATTGTCTTTTCAGTTCAAGCTTGTCATATTTATTCTCTCCCTGCCTTCTGTAAGTCCACATGTTCAAAGAGCTCTTCATGTGCTTTGTTTGTGAGCAAGTATAAATGTACTGAAGTGGTGGTGGGGTTATTTGGCCTGCTCAACCAAAGATGGTCAAAACCCTATCCTTCATCATTGTAGTGGCCCTAACAGCAGGATGATGTGCCTTTTTGGCTTGGTTAATGAAGCAGAGCTGATTGAAATCTGCATAGCGTTTTTATTGTCTGCAGTAAAAGCTCACTGAAATCCCTAAGGTATTTAATCTGCAATAAAAGCTAACTGAAATCTCCAAGGTACTTAAGTCTGCAATAAAAGCTCACTGAAATCTCCAAGGTACTTAAGTCTGTAATAAAAGCTCACTGAAATCTCCAAGGTACTTAAGTCTGCAATAAAAGCTCATTGAAATCCCCAAGGTATTTAAGCCTGCAATAAAAGTTCAGTGATAGATGTCCTCCTTTTAATTTCATTGTATCCCCATCATTAGTTAGTAATGATCCAAGATATTCAAAACTCTCCACTTCTTTCAGTTTTTCCTCATTGATACATATATCAGCTGCCTTGTTTGTTTTGTCAGTTGTCATCAGTAGACACAGTAAACAAACAAATAAACATATCCTTCAAAATATTCTTCCTAGGATGTGATGGTTGTGACTTCAAAACTAATTTTTCACTTTTATCATGTTCTGAAAACTAAACAAAACATAGAAACAAAATCTGTTAAAGATGAAAAATCAAATGATGATGTCTCAGAGTTTCATGAATATAATAATAATCACAACATACACACACACACACAAGATGATGATGATGATGATTATGTTAGATAATAATGAAATCAAGTTTCATAACTTTCTCTTTTTTCCTGGGGTACACTAAAATAGATAGAAAAATGCCCTGCCAATGAGTTTAAATCTCTCAATAAGGAAAATGTATATATACTTGTACAAACATAATAAGCACAGAAACTATATCTTTCATTATGGGCTCCAAAGTGTGCTGTCTTGTTTGTTTATTTTTATTGTCTGACTTGTTCACTTCTCAAATCTAGTGTTCGCTTCTTAAAACAACGTCCAGCTGTATAGGTTCCTTTGCTATGAAGAATCCATCGACATGAATATATTCAGCATCGCTCCCTTTCTTTGGAACTGTCTTGTCTGTCAGGACAAACCTCACTGTTGACAGTAACTGACACAGGACAACCTAGAGATGGAGGGTATTAAAAAAAAAAAAAATTAATAATAAGTTCATGGATCAGCTGACAGAAAAAAATGAGTGAAGATTGAATACATTATATTCTTGATTTTCTATGTTTAATATCATATGCTCAGCCATCAAGACAGGGAGAGCCACTCCCATGGATTTCAGTGTCACCCTGAGCACTTTATGAATGCCCCACAACTGTCCATCTATGCTCTTTTCCTGCAGCCTGTCTTAGAGTCTAGGTATGTAAATTTTAATAAAGACCAGAAAACAATAATCTAAATTTGTGGGACATGTTTAGAGGAGAGTCTGGAGCACCTAATGGCAACAGGAAAGATTGAAGGTAGAGGAGGCAGAGGAAGACAGAGAGGAAAGATGTTTGATGGTTTGGTATCCTGACATGGGGAAATGCTCGGTGACAGGCCTGTTTAGATGTACAAGGGATCAAGGGTAATGGAAGGGCATAATATCCTAAAACTGTCAGCAGGTACCTTGAGAGAAAGAGATCTGTAGTTCAGCTATTTCCTTCTCTCTCTCTCTCTTTGACTTTTATGTCTTCTTCTTCTTCTTCTTCGTTCACTTCTACCACCAAAAACCGCACTGTGAACCTACTGAATTCACGCCTGTGGTCCTCGTTAGGTCCCGTGGTCCCCTGTGTGGTCCAAAATAGACCACACGAGTTCCACGAAAGGACCACAAGGGGTTCAGAGTATCACAGTGCTTTAGCCTGTATTCTTGGTGGGTCTCGGAAGCGGGATTGCGTGACACCGTGGTTTTCATTGCACCAGTTTGGTCTAGGGTTGGACTTTCTCACCGGAAGACCTCGACGTGTTTGGAATATCAGTGCATCCCCGCTGGGTGAGAGGCGTTAGCCCACCCAGGCCAGAGTTGGACTTTCTCACCGGAAACCTCGACGTGTTTTGAGATACCCGTGTATCACCGCCGGGTGAGAGGTGGTTGCCCATCCAGTCCAGGGTTGGACTTTCTCACCGGAAAACCTCAGTGTGATTAGGATACGCAGACATCCCCGCCGGGTGAGAGGTGGTTGCCTATCTAGACTTCCCTGGTCCAGTGTCTCCGACTTCAGCATTTTGCGGTCGTGGCCGCTACCCTTCCTAGTTGTGACCAGGATGGAGCTTTTGTCCAGGAGGACGAATCCTCGCCACTAGTGACTTCTACCCCTGGGTTGAGCCGGTTTAGGCATTTCCCAGTATGGGCGTGTTGGGACGGGACCGACCTCTAGGGCAGAGGTACTGTGACATTCATAGCCTTCAAGATTCACCCCTGGTATGAGCCGGTTTAGGCAAAATTCACCAGTATGGGTGTTTATCAGGCGTTACCGACCTCTAGAGCGGAGGTGGCATGACATGTCTAGCCATCGAGTTCCACCCCTGGTGTGTGCCGGTTTAGGCATATTTCACCAGTGTAGGTGTATTTCGGACGTAGGCGGCCTCTAGAGCAGAGGTGCCGTGGTATAGCTCTCGTAGCGATACTACTGGACATACCAGGTTAAACTTCACTTTCCACCACCTTTTCCCATCGGCGCTGCACAGCAACCTTTATTTCCGCATTTACTTCCTTAACCGGGAGGAGCTTCACTCCGCGTGCGGCATTTGAAAAGTCAAGCAGCAGTGACTTAACCTCTGGGACAAGCCGGTTCATGCACTTCACCCGATATGACTGCACTCAAGATGTGGCCGACCTCCAGACCAGAGGTGCCGTGATTTGACTGTTTGCTTCGCTTTATTCTTTCAACCACCTTTTCCGCAGTGATGCTGCGCGGCAACCTCATTTGCAAATTTCTTCATTGGCCGGGAAGAGCAACGCTCCACACACGGCAGCTGAAGATCTCGCCAACAGCGGATTTTGAACTAATAAAAGCGCTCTTTCCACGAGGGTCGGAGCTTGGTAAGCATGTATTAGCTCTAGAATTGCCACAGTTATCCAAGTAGGATCGTGTCATCTAAGGAACCTCGACTGATTTAATGAGCCATTCGCGGTTTCACCGTGAGACAGTGTGAACTTAGACATGCATGGCTTAATCTTTGAGACAAGCATATGACTACTGGCAGGATCAACCAGATAGCTTTCTTCACCGAACCTTTGTCGGATATCTGCCGACAGACCGACGCGGGGCAAGGGAGACAGCGCTCTGCTCAGAGCGGATCCCTTTCGACCCCGGCGGCGTTTCATTTCCTTTAACCGGCGGGGGCGGCTCTCTCTGCTCTAACGAGCGGAGGAGAAAGCCTGGCCACCCGCAAACAACACACGTTACATACTGCAGACCCGATACTCTTTGCGAGAGATGGGCCAATTTCGAGACCATCGGTCGACAAAACCGTACTACATCGTTATCACGAACCTGGCTGGCTAGCCGTTTACATGCTTCGCTCGACGGACAAACCACTTGCTTCTGCATCGAAACACCTTAACTCTCGCCGTCCGGGAAGGGAGCGAAAGCCTGTCTCCCCACGCACGGAACTCGAGAGCGCTTTTTCGCCAAAAGAACACTTTTATGTCAAAATCTCATAACTTCAGTCTTCTGACAATATGTGTTAAGAATTTTGACTGTTTTTTAAGGTTCTAATCAGTCATTATTTCAACAGGAGTCATATGTAGAAGAATAGATAAGAAACCTGAAAATGAGCACAGTAAACAAATGGGCACTGAGAACATTACTAAAGAGGTAAAAATATGAAGATTGAAATGGCTGGGCCACATACTATGAATGAAAAAAAAACACAAGAACCCCTATACCGCCTTGACTTGGACATCCCAAGGAAAAAGAAAGAGAGCCAGGAAACTTGGGACATGGAGACTCACAATACAGGAAGAACTAAAGGAAGCGAGAAAGACATGGTTTGAGGTATTCTGACTTGCTCAAGACAGGATTGACTGGAGAACCTTTGTTGATGCCTTACAGAGGACCAATGAGTGATGAAACTGATTTTTAAATTTCACCTATTTCTATTGGGGGGTGGGGGGAAATGAGGTGGGGCTGGAGCATAAAAAGAAACATCTCACAGATTTCTGACAGCTCTGGTCTGGTGTGGTTATCTAACCGTTTCAATTTCCAGAGTTTCAATATGAAAAAGAAATATTTGCCTAACAGAAGGGAGGAGCAGATGAACTTGATTTTTTTAAAAGGGTGAAGAATTGGACATGCAGGCCCATCTGACATTCTGTCCTTTGTCTCACAGTCTTGACTCCATGGCAAACATTCAATGTTGGTTTTGTACAATATACAGATAACAAACATGAGTTAACATTTGAAACTACAATACTTTTACATACAAGGAGGAATATGTACACATTTCTCAGAAATCTAAACAAACTGTGAGGTTGTTTTGGTGCTTAGTTTAGAAAATGTGAAGTCCAGTCATCTCACATCCTTCCCATGCCGTTAAAATGTCACATAGGGCTTGCATAGTTGTTTGGCAAGTTTTCCTATTCTTGGCGAGTCTTTCAGCTTCATCAAGAGATGTTATGTCCACTAAACTGGCTTCTCTTAACAATGTCCTCTTTAGAGTTTCACATGGTCAACCTCTTTTTCTTTGGCCTGTTGTGCTCCACTTGATAGTTTATTTTGGTATTCTCTGATTGTTTCTTCTCATCACATGAGCTACATATGTCCATCTTCTTTTTCTGATCACCCATGAGACAGGTTGTTGTTTTCTCATCTGTCTTATCTCTGTATTGTTCTTAAATTCGTCCCACTTTATATCAAGTATTTTCTTGAGGCATTTGTTTCAAAAGAGTCTAATTTATTATCTTTTTCTTTAGTTGATTTCTGGCTTTCGCATGCATAAATGAGAGTGGATATCACATTTGAACTGAATAATCTTAACTTGGTTTTTGTGCTTATAACTTTTGAATTCCATATGTTCTCAAGATTTTTGAAGGACAATGCTGCTTTTGCAATTTGAATTCTAACTTCCTTCCTAGTGTCACCATCCTGGTCTATGTAGCTGCCAAGGTATGCAAATTGGTTTACTTCATCAACAGTTTTTTCTTCTATGTATATTTTTCCTTCTTGGTTAATGAGAGGTTTCATTGTTTTTGTTTTGTCTTTGTTAACTTCAAGACCTATTTTGCTAGCCAAGGAAGACAGGGAATCTGTTTTTTCCTGCATCAATTTCACATTGTCACTGATAAAAGTTATGTCATCTGCAAAGTTCTATTTGGGTTCCATGTACCCAATCAATGTCGTTTTTACCTGTACAGCATCTATTGATTATTAAGCCAAAAAGCAATGGAGATTATATACATCCTTGTTTCACACCTGTTTCAATCTGAAACCATTCGCTCATTCCTTCTTCTGTCTTGACTGCACAAACATATCCGTTATAGAGATCTCTATGTTGACAGTTTTAGGTGGTATTCCATATAGACTTAAAAATTCTCCACAATGAATCTCTGTGTATGCTATCAAATGCCTTTTCAAAATGAAGTTCAGGATTAATGGTTTCTGCATTTCAATATGTTCTTCAAGTATTAGAGTAAAGATCTGGTTGAGACAGCTTCTCTCTTGTCCAACCATACAGAAGAAAAAAAAAAAAAACTTAGTGTCCATATGCAAACACTATATTATCCACATCTCCTTTTATCATTTGTGTTTAGAACATCCACTCAAAAACACATTAAAACTTATTATTTCACTTCTTTAGAAACATCTGGAACTTCAGGGACAAAAAAGAAGTTAATTAAACTTCTTCTTCCTCTTCTACTTCGGCATTCCCCTTAAATGCATAAGTTGTGTTGTGACACACGATAAATAGTGTATAGGCATACAACTCTACACAAAGCACTGCAGTAAAGCTGTGATATCAAAATGTATAAAGTAGGACAAAAAGTAGGAACAGCTTTAATATTTAACGAATACAAAGTTGTGACGTTTCGGCGTGAGCCTTAATAACACAAACACATACAGGATGGAGAATTAGAGAGAGGAGATAAAGTACAGATGTATTGGAAGAGCAAAAGAGAGTTAAGATATACAAAAAACATTTGTTGCAGTGAAAATAATTTAGTAGAAGTATCAGAGAGAGGAGACAAAGTATAGGATCACATAAAACTATGTTAATGAAATAACAAAAAATGAAAAAATTAATCAAGAAATATAATTAGAACAAAACTTATCTGAACAAGAAGTTCAAATTTTTAAACAAGTAACAGTTTAAAATAGTAACGGTAAAGAAGGAGTTACTTCTCGTTTACGTTGATTGTGCAAACCAAGAATTATTTGAAAGCCATCTAATATATTCAGATAAGTTTTGTTCTAATTATATTTCTTGATTACTTTTTTCATTTTTTATTTCATTAACATAGTTTTATGTGATCCTATACTTTGTCTACCTCTCTCTAATTCTTCGTCCTGTATGTGTTTATATGATTAAAGCTCACGATGAAATGTCACGACTTTGTATTCGTTAAATAATAAAGCTGTTCCTACTTTTTTCCTAGTTTATACAAGTTGTGTTGTGCTGCTGTTATGTGCCTTGCAACCCATCGCATCTGACTTTGACACAGTGAATTTTTAAGACTGCTTTTGCAAGTCTCTTTTCACTCAGTGTCTATTTTCAAGGTCACCTCTGGGAGGTAGAGCAGAGTCTTGGCTGGCTATGAAGTCAGTCCTGATCCAAGCATTTACTACTGGCTCAGCGTGCACACTGAAATTTTATCCCCACTAATTAAACAAGATCCCAGATACTTACAACATCACTAACATTACAACAAAAGTTGTCAGTACCAACAAACAAAATGTAATAAACCTTAAGTTCCATTAGGGCTAGTCGCTTGGCAACACATTGTCTTCGGCCATAACCAAAAGGCAGAAATGCCACTGGATCTATATCTGCCCTTCTTTCAGGAGAAAACCTATCAGGGTCAAACTTGTAAGGATCAGGGAAATACTCAGGGTCTTTCACGATTTTGTAGATTGGAATAAAAACCATAGCTCCTTTGGGAATAGTTATTCCATTATATGTCCTGGTCTCCAGTGCTATGCGGGTGACATCTGGGAGGAGGAAACATCCGAAGTGATTCATAGATGACCTACATATAAAGACAGAAAGAAGATGGAAAAGTTTTAATGTCTAATCTACCATGAGGCTTTCAAATGACTTTTCATAAAGTTAAATATAAAATAATGGCAGTCACATGGCTTTGTTCTGTATAGGATGTGTTCTTAATTATAAACTGCCAGAAATGTTTAAACTAAGCATCATATCATTTCCCTGTTAAATGGTGTGGTGCTAAATTTTGTTATTACAACAAATGTTGATGTGCCATGGATGTTGTTTGGTAAGTTAAGAGCTTCTTCTTCTTTGGCATTCAAGTTCTTGGTTAAGCTAAATCAGAAGCCTGGGTGCCAAAATGAAGTCCGCGCAGTCTTCTCCAGGTCCTCCTGGCAGCCCCACAGCTTCTGCCTTAGGTCTGATCCCTGTGGCCATGTCTGGTTATGTAGATCTGTAAAAGGGTGGGATGCTTGGAGTACATGTTCTCTGCTCCTGCATGGGCATTCATCTGTATGTGAGATCTTGAGTCGGTGGAGATGGCTCATCAACCTCCAGTGGCTGGTTCTGAATCAAACCAGAACCATTTGTTGCTTCCTATGTACAAAGAATAATACGATGCATAACAATTGGAGGTTATGAAATACCAGAGATCAGATATGCTGATGACACAGTATTACTGTCCACAACACAAAAAGGAATGGAAAAACTAATTATGTCGGTTCGTAAGAACAGCGAAGAACAAAACCTCTATCTTAATGTGAAGAAAACTAAATTGATGACAACTGACAAAAAAAAAACAAGGCAGCTGAAATATGTATCAAGTAGGACAAAAAGTAGGAACAGCTTTAATATTTAACGAATACAAAGTTGTGACATTTCGGCGTGAGCCTTAATAACACAAACACATACAGGATGAAGAATTAGAGAGAGAAGATAAAGTAAAGATGTATTGGAAGAGCAAAAGAGAGTTAAGATATACAAAAAACATTTGTTGCAGTGAAAATAATTTAGTAGAAGTATCAGAGAGAGGAGACAAAGTATAGGATCACATAAAACTATGTTAATGAAATAACAAAAAATAAAAAAATTAATCAAGAAATATAATTAGAACAAAACTTATCTGAACAAGAAGTAACTGCTGTTTAAACAAGTAACAGTTTAAAATAGTAAAGGTAAAGAAGGAGTTACTTCTCGTTTACGTTGATTGTGCAAACCAAGAATTATTTGAAAGCCATCTAATATATTCAGATTAGTTTTGTTCTAATTATATTTCTTGATTAATTTTTTCATTTTCTGTTATTTCATTAACATAGTTTTATGTGATCCTATACTTTGTCTCCTCTCTCTAATTCTTCGTCCTGTATGTGTTTGTATGATTAAAGCTCACGACGAAATGTCACGACTTTGTATTCGTTAAATAATAAAGCTGTTCCTACTTTTTTTCCTAGTTTATACAAGTTGTGTTGTGCCGCTGTTATGTGCCTTGCAACCCATCGCATCTGACTTTGACACAGTGAATTTTTAAGACTGCTTTTGCAAGTCTCTTTTCACTCAGTGTCTATTTTCAAGGTCACCTCTGGGAGGTAGAGCAGAGTCTTGGCTGGCTATGAATTGTCAGTCCTGATCCAAGCATTTACTACTGGCTCAGCGTGCACACTGAAATTTTATCCCCACTAATTAAACAAGATCCCAGATACTTACAACATCACTAACATTACAACAAAAGTTGTCAGTACCAACAAACAAAATGTAATAAACCTTAAGTTCCATTAGGGCTAGTCGCTTGGCAACACATTGTCTTCGGCCATAACCAAAAGGCAGAAATGCCACTGGATCTATATCTGCCCTTCTTTCAGGAGAAAACCTATCAGGGTCAAACTTGTAAGGATCAGGGAAATACTCAGGGTCTTTCACGATTTTGTAGATTGGAATAAAAACCATAGCTCCTTTGGGAATAGTTATTCCATTATATGTCCTGGTCTCCAGTGCTATGCGGGTGACATCTGGGGAGGGAGGAAACATCCGAAGTGATTCATAGATGACCTACATATAAAGACAGAAAGAAGATGGAAAAGTTTTAATGTCTAATCTACCATGAGACTTTCAAATGACTTTTCATAAAGTTAAATATAAAATAACGGCAGTCACATGGCTTTGTTCTGTATAGGATGTGTTCTTAATTATAAACTGCCAGAAATGTTTAAACTAAGCATCATATCATTTCCCTGTTAAATGGTGTGGTGCTAAATTTTGTTATTACAACAAATGTTGATGTGCCATGGATGTTGTTTGGTAAGTTAAGAGCTTCTTCTTCTTTGGCATTCAAGTTCTTGGTTAAGCTAAATCAGAAGCCTGGGTGCCAAAATGAAGTCCGCGCAGTCTTCTCCAGGTCCTCCTGGCAGCCCCGTAGCTTCCGCCTTAGGTCTGAACCCTGTGGCCATGTCTGGTTATGTAGATCTGTAAAAGGGTGGGATGCTTGGAGTACATGTTCTCTGCTCCTGCATGGGCATTCATCTGTATGTGAGATCTTGAGTCGGTGGAGATGGCTCATCAACCTCCAGTGGCTGGTTCTGAATCAAACCAGAACCATTTGTTGCTTCCTATGTACAAAGAATAATACGATGCATAACAATTGGAGGTTATGAAATACCAGAGATCAGATATGCTGATGACACAGTATTACTGTCCACAACACAAAAAGGAATGGAAAAACTAATTATGTCAGTTCGTAAGAACAGCGAAGAACAAAACCTCTATCTTAATGTGAATAAAACTAAATTGATGACAACTGACAAAAAAAAAACAAGGCAGCTGAAATATGTATCAATGAGGAAAAATTGGAAGAAGTGGAGAGTTTTGAATATCTCGGATTACTACTAATAATGGAGATACAATGAGGGAAATTAAAATGATGACATCTATCGCTCTTCAGAAAGTAAAACAACTAACGAATCTGTGGAGAGGAACAGACAGAACCTCAAAATAAGATTTTTAAGGGCATGCATCTATCCCATCGCAACACATGCCTGTGAGACCTGGACACTTAACAAAACAGCTGAGAAACACATAAATGCCTTTGAATGTAAATGCTACAGAACAGTTCTTCAAATATCATGGACACAGAAAAGAACAAATATATCCATATTACAAGAACTTAATATTGAAGAAGGCTGGCTAGTAAAGAGGATTAAACAAAGAAAACTAAATATTTTGGACGTATGATAATCTAGAGAAGACTGTCTTGGAAAGGTACATAATGGGAAAAAGAAAGAGAGGAAGACCAAGGCGAAGATGGCTGCAAGACATCATTGATGATCTGCAAATGGATGCATCAGCAACAGGCCATCTTGCTCACAACGAGAGGTCTAAAGGAATGCTGTACAGGAGTTCCACAGGGTACATGCAAATGAATGAATGTATGAATGTACCCAGTGGATTTCTTCTTCTTCTTCTTCGTTCGCTTCTACCACCAAGACCGCCCCGCGATCCTACTGAATTTACGCCTGTGGTCAACGTTAAGTCCTGTGGTCCCCCTTGTGGTCCCCAAAAGGACCACATGGGATCCCCGAGAGCACCACATGGGGTTCAGAGTATCGCAGGGCTTGAGCCTGTATTCTTGGTGGGTCCCGGAAGCGGGATTGCGTGACACCATGGTTTTCGTTGCACTAGTTTAGTCTAGAGTTGGACTGTCTCACCGGAAGACCTCGACGTGTTTTGGATATCAGTATATCCCTGCTGGGTGAGAGGCGGTAGCCCACCCAGGCCAGAGTTGGACTTTCTCACCGGAAAACCTTGACGTGTTTTAAGATACCCATGTATCATCGCCAGGTGAGAGGTGGTCGCCCATCCAGTCCAGTGTTGGACTTTCTCACCGGAAAACCTCAGCGCGATTAGGATATGCATACATCCCCGCCAGGTGAGAGGTGGTTGCCTATCTAGACTGCCCTGGTCCAGTGTCTCCAACTTCAGCATTTTGTGGTCGTGGCCGCTACCCTTCCTAGTTGTGACCAGGATGGAGCTTTTGTCCAGGAGGATGAATCCTCGCCACTAATGACTTCCACCCCTGGGATGAGCCGGTTTAGGCATATTATCCCAGTATGGGCATGTTTGAGACATGACCGACCTCTAGAGCAGAGGTGCCATGGCATGTGTAGTCTTCAAGTTTCATCCCTGGAGTGAGCCGGTTTAGGCATATTTCACCAGTGTAGGTGTATTTCGGACGTGGCTGGCCTCTAGAGCAGAGGTGCTGTGGTATGTGTAGCTCTTGCAGCGATACTACTGGACATACCGATTAAACTTCACTTTATCTTTTTCCTTCACCTTTTCACATCGACACCACACAGCAACCCTGATTGCTTTTCCGCATTTTCTTCCTTGACCGGGAGGAGCTTCAGTACACGCGTGGCATCCGAAGAGTCTCGCCAGCAGTGTCTTAACCTCTGGGTTAAGCTGATTAAGGCATTTCACCCGATATGAGTAGACTTTCAGAAATGCAGATGAAACCACTGACAACAATTATTGAGGAAAGACGTTGGCGATGGTTGGGACATGTGCTCCGAATGACTGACAACTCACTACCAAAAATAGCACTAAGATGGACACCACAGGGGAGCAGATAAGGTAGACCAAAAGAGACATGGAGAAGAACAACAGAAAGGATGTTGAGCAATAGAGGGCTCACCTGGGCAAGAGCAGAAAAAAAGGCGAAGGACAGGCATTTGTGGAAAACCCTTGCGGAAGCCCCATGTGCCCTGGGCACTTAAGGTTCAGAGAGAGAGAGAGTAGACTTTAGGACATGGCCGACCTCCAGACCAGAGGTGCTGTGATTTGACTGTTTGCTTCGCTTTATCCTTACTACCACCTTTTCCACAGTGGTGCCACGCAGCAACCCATTTGCACCTTTCTTCATTGGCCAGGAGGAGCACTGCTCCATGCACGGCAGCTGAAGAATCTCACCAGCAGCGTAGATGAGCTACCAAACGTGCCACTCATCTACCCTAAGTGTCTGGTTTTCAGGCACCAGATATTCGCCTTCGCCCCTTTTCCTGTCAGTTTAAACAGTTCTGCCACGGGAAGGCCAGGAGCTGGACTTGACTGCCAGAGGCTGTTTGAGTCACATGCCATTGGAGTGGAGAGCGAATTCTCCACCCCACCTCCGGCAATAACAGTCCTTAGAACCTACCCAGTGGATTTGATCTGGTTCATTTTCTGTGCCCGGCCTCCTGGCCCACAGCTGTTCATAGCAGTTTTGTATGATAGTCTTGGTTCCTATAGACTGTGCAGCATGGAGTTCGTTTAAAAAAATATTATGCCTTCTTCTGAATGTTGTAGTGCACAAAATTAGGAAAAGGATAATTAATGGGATTCTGACAAATGTGCAGGAAATGTTTGTTATGTAAAGTGAAGTAACTACATAACTCCCTAGATCAGAGAAAGTATACATTCCACTCCTCCCCCCCCCACACACACATACACTCTCACTCCTCCTCAGATGTTTCAGCCCTTTAAACTTCTAAAATGCTAACTGGACCTTTGAGGTAGGAACTTCATTCAGAGTTGACCTTTTGCACTCAGATTTTTCCATGGCATGAAAATGAATAAATTAAACTCATTTCCATGAAGATTTGGAATTGGTAACATGGATCTGCCGACTCTATGGTGTAGACCTTCTGAATCAAACAGCAATGCTAAAATTTATCAGTAAACTGTAAATAAAAATAATTCATTTGAAATAAGATGACAGAGAAGAAGAATAGTCATTACCTTCTTCTTTTTCCATGTCCTTGGAACTGTGAGCTGGTGTTCTTTGCAGTTTATGTAATGAAGATGTTGAGACATGGCACTGTACTGGACTTGGAAGTAGGTCAGGGCAGCTATTTTTTTCAGTTCCTTGGGAGGAGTTACAAAGCAGGGGTTGTGCAATACTTCTTTAGCAGGCTCCACCACCAGGGGGAACTATAGCAATCCACCCTGTTACTGAGAGCACCAACAAGGAGGTGGGGGTCGGTCTTGGTCAGCTATGTTATGCCAACCCTGATGCTGGCATATCGGCTATGGGTTACTGGCTGTCAGATTAGACAGCATCTTCACCCTCTTCCTTTTGATTAAGTTAGTCTTTGATCACTAAGAAATGTTTATGTTTCCTCCATACATTTCCTGGCTTGCATGGTAATATTTTTAGCACACTGGAAATAGTGAAGTTTGTATACAGTAGAGTGATAAAACATAGCATGTAGGATTAGACTAACAGCATAGTAGACAAAGCACTTGAGATATGACAGAAAGGAAAATAAAAAAAATGAGTAAACATGACTTAGCCATGGACTCAGGTAGGAAAACTGATTGCCTAACCTCAGTAAGACAAACTTGGCCTAGGACAGGCAGTTGCTGATAACTGGAGTCACTATTTCCATTCTCTTATGTCTCAAGTGCTTTATTTACCATATTTCAAGTCTAATTATACTTACTGTGGTATAGCTTGCATGAGATTTGTATCTGCATCAGATATTATCTGTGGGTTTGAAAGCTAAACTAATTTCTTTTTAAAAAGTAGAACTCCTGTAAGTCATATATCTTAGAAATATAACAGTACATATGCCAAACTCCTAGAAGGTAATAAACAAATGTAAACAGTGGCATTAACTTTGTCTTCAACATAAAATTTTACCTGTGTAGTGTATGCAAGCTTTGACAAGTCTTCATAACTCGGTGCTGACTTCCCATTTAGGACCTCATCTATTTCTTCAATGACTTTGTCCTGAACATCTTCATGCCGTGCCAGAAGGTACAAGATGGAGCTTAGGGCTGTTGATGTGGTCTCAAATGCTGCCAGTATTAGAATCATAGAGTTTCCTATTACCTCTTCCCTTGTTATCTTTCTGTCTCCTGGTTTCAGGCTGTTTGCATGTCCATTGACCTCTGCATTCAGTAGCACATCAAGCATGTCCAGTTTTTGTTTTGTGGACATATCTGTGCAGCAAAATCAGAACTCATTCATTTTATGTGTGGATATTATGAGATAAAAATCATTTTCAGAAAAATTCATTCATTCATTCATTCATTCATTCATTCATTCATTCATTCATTCATTCATTCATTCATTTGCATGTCCCTTCCGGAACTTTGCCTCCCAAACAGCACTCCTGTAGGCCTCTCGGTTGTGAGCAATATGGCCTGCTGCTGATGCATCCATTTGCAGATCATCAATGATGTCTTGCAGCCATCTTCGCCTTGGTCTTCCTCTCTTTCTTTTTCCCATTATGTACCCTTCCAAGATGGTCTTTTCTAGATTATTGTGATGTCTAATATGTCCAAAATATTTAAGTTTCCTTTATTTAATCCTCTTTACTAGCCAGCCTTCTTCAATATTAAGTTCTTGTAATTTGGATATATTTGTTCTTTTTTGTGTCCACTATATTTGAAGGACTCTTCTGTAGCATTTACATTCAAAGGCATTTATGTGTTTCTCAGCTGTTTTGTTAAGTGTCCAGGTCTCACAGGCATATGTTGCGATGGGCGAGATGCATGCCCTTAAAAATCTTATTTTTGTAGTTCTGTCTGTTCCTCTCCACAGATTCTTTATTTGTTTTACTTTCTGAAGAGCGATAGATGTCCTCCTTTTAATTTCCCTCATTGTATCTCCATTGTTAGTTAGTAGTGATCCTTTTGCCCCCTAATCTTGTGTAAATGTATCCATCATTACTGCCTTCTTCACAGTTAAAATGACCAAACATACTGTATTATATTGGACAGTCTAGTATTTTAAGGATGTGTCCTGAGAACTGTTTACTTCAGTTGGGTTGGTTAAATGGCCCCCAATTTTGAAACATGTCCCTTACTGCCCTGTATTCTCATTTCTGATCACACGTTTGGAAATGCCCAGAATTTTAAAATTACCTTTATGGAAATGTTGTTTTGATGAAAACTCACTCTGTAGAGAAGTACAAGAAGTAGGACTGATTTGCACATTTGTAAATAATGCTTTATAAGCAGCCTATGGATTAAAATTTTGGGTTAAAATTTAACTGTACACTTTCCCCTCATATTTGGACTTAGAAAAGATGATCAGGTTATCCCAGTAGATCCTTCAAAGAAGTTAAAGAAAGGTATAATAAGAAACAGTATAATAAAGAAAGTAATTAATAAATGTTTATATATGCATGTAGCACAATTACTGACATTACTGGTTCTACTTTGAGCAACACATATGTCTGTGAGACCTGGACACTTAACAAAACAGCTGAGAAACACATAAATGCCTTTGAATGTAAATGCTACAGAACAGTTCTTCAAATATCATGGACATAAAAAGAACAAATATATCTATACTACAAGAGCTTAATATTGAAGAAAGCTGGCTAGTAAAGGGGATTAAACAGTGAAAACATATTTATTTTGGACACATTAAATGTCATGAGAATTTAGAGAAGACCGTCTTGGAAGGATACATAACAGGAAAAAGAGAGGAAGACCAAGGCAAAGATCATCAAAGATCAAGGCAAGACATCGTTGATAAACTGCAAATGGATGCATCAGCAGAAGGGAATCTTGCTTACAACTGAGAGGCCTACAGGAGCTGTTAAGGAGGCAAAGTTCCTCAAGGGACACACAAATGACTGACTTTTAGCAACTAATACCTTGTTTCTTATGATCTGCCTCCTTTCTGTGAATGACATCATTCACAAAGTTCACAAAGTAGTTTTCTGTCTTTGGTAATATGGCATCCACTTGTTTATTGAATAATCTCAAACCAATCTTCATTACTAGGGGAATGAACTCTCCAATGGTTCTAGAATGAATAAAAAAAAAAAAATCATAAAAAGTACTTTCACTGAAAGTAACATGCAAAAACTGTTAAATATTAAAAATCTTGTTAAACTGAATACCTAACTTCCTTCCTCGCCTTCCATACCCCTATCTGGGGTATGGGCCATCATCATGGCCTCTCTTTCTGTCCTGGGTTGTTTCTTCTATCCTTCTCTAGATGTTGATGATCTTTCTTATCTGTTTCAAGACTCCTTTGCCAGGCATTTCTGGGTCTTCCCTGTTTCCTCTTTCCCTGAGAATTCCAGGCGACAGCTTGTCTGGTTATGTTAGTGGTATGCTTACATAGTGTATGTCCTATCCATCCCCAGCGTCTTTTCATTATCATTTCTTTCACTGTGGGTTGGTTTGTTTTCTGTCATAGCTCTTCATTGATGATGGTATTTGGTTATCTAATCTGAAGAATAGCCCTCAGACAGCGGATAGGAGAAGGGTTCAACATAGGGCCAGCCACCCAATTCTGTAAAAATACCTCAGCTATGAAAATGTCAAACTAAATACACAGGAATGTAACCTTGTGAAAACTTAAACACAGAATATGAAACAGTGAAAAATACCTAAAAATATTTTGAAGCCGTGTAGCTGGGATGCAAATAAAATGATCTATATGGTAAGCAAATTCACTATTTTCTTCTGTGAGAGCTTTGGAGTCCATACCAAATCCCACTCTTGCTATGACATCTGATGTGTATTTAGCTATAGAAATAAGAAATAAGGGCATATGATAAGAAAATGACATGCAGTTGCCAAATGTCAGAGATGACATGGGATTCAGCAAGAAATGCATGATAGGATAACACAATTTAGCCAACAATAAAAATTTCCGCCCATTAACTTTTGCATAAATCTAGTCATTATGTCACAATATTCAAAACTAATGGCACGAAGATGATTATTTTGTATTCAAAATGAGCATGCTGGAACTGATCAGGCTATACTCCATCTCCCCATGATGGTGCAACTGCAGACGGACTGTACTTTACAGCTTGACCAGTGGGGTTGTGGCCAACTATGTTTCCTGAACTTGTGGATCCAAGTCTGTCACTATAGTTCACTTAGACAGCCCAGATTCATCTTTTCTGTTTAAAAGAGTTATGTAACTAACTATACTCTGTGGAAAGGTTATGAACAAAGCATACACCAGTTGTTTCAGAACCATCACATGCAGATTATACTTGGTGTGACTTTACAAATTAGCAAAGCAAAAAAAAAAAAAAACAACACCACAAAAGCACTTGACACATTAATGCCAACAATGTGCAAGTTTAGAGTAAAAAATATACTCACATCAGAACTCATTGCATCCTTTGCTCATAGAAGAGAATTCCACCATTATCATGATAGTTATCACCGCCACCACCATCATCACTATTATCATCAATCATCATCCGTCCTCTGTACTTCCAATAGACCACAAGGCATCAACATAGATTTCCAGCCAATACTGTCTTGAGCAAGCCATTATATCTTAAACCATGTTATTCTCACTTCCTTTAGTTCTTCCCGTAATGAGCATCTCCACATCCCAAGTGGTCTGCCACTCTTTGTTTTCCCTTGAGGCGTCCAAGTTGAGGCAGTATAGGAGTGTGTTGTTTTTTTTCCATTTGCAGTATGCGGCCCGGCCACTTACATCTTCATCTTTTGACTTCTTTAGTAATGTTCTCAATGCCCGTTCTTTGGTTTTTTCCTCATTTGCCACATGTTCTTCCCAGAGTAGTCTTAAAAGTTTTCTAAGGCATCTTCTTTCAAATCTTCTCAGTCTGCTTTTGACTCTTCAACAAGTTCTCCATGTTTCTGCTGCATATAATAGAACGGAGCGTACACTGGATTTATACATTCGGAGTTTGAGGTTCATATGCAGAATGAAATATTTCTATATGTTTGCTAATTTATTAAAGGCCTGGAATGCCTGTCCAGTTCTTGTGGCCATTTCCCTCTTAGTATTCATCATCATCATCACCATCACCACCACCACCACCACCACCACCACCACCACCATCACCACCATCACCATCATCATCATCATCATCATCATCATCATCACCTTTCATTCCCTTGAGAGCATAGGCCACGGATAAAGGCTCTCCGGTCACACTTATTCTTGGAATTATTCTCTGCTTCCTTCCATGTGCATCCCTTGTCTCTGAGCTCTGTCATAATTTCTCTTCTCCAGGTAAGTCTAGGTCTTCCTCGTTTTCTGTTTCCTTGAGGATTCCACGTCCATTTTAATATTGCTGTCTGTTAAAATGAGGCTTCCAAGGTACCTGAAGCATTCTACTTCTTCAACTTCTCTTGTCCCAACTGAGATTCTTTCCTTATTTTTTCCATTGAATCTCATGATCTTAGCCTTGTCTGTATGTATATTCAGACCTACTGACCTGGCTATTTCATAAATCCTAGTTGTCTTCTCCTGTATGTAGTCACAATTCTCAAGTTAACTCAAAGTTAATCCTCAGGGTCTGTCTTTGGTGGCAGTCTTCATTATCCAGTTCATGATGATCATAAAAATCAGTCGGGAGAGCATGCATCTTTGTCTTACTCCTGTTTTAATGTGAAACCATGTAGTTTGTTGCCTATTTTATTTCACACAGTTGGTTGTTCACATATAATTATCATCAAGAATACCTTAAAGTTTAATATTACTGTAGTTTTATAAACTTAATGGGCTCAGTTTCCTATTATACATTTCTCCTCCCACCTACATTTGTTTTTTCCCTTGTTTCTGTTTCTGTAGCAGTCTGACAGATTTTATACTGGACAGGGTTGCTGGCCCTATGCCAAACCCTCCTTAGTCACCTTTTTAGAAGGAGGAGTTGCATTGGTTATAATAAAATAAGCATCAGGAGCATTGCTGAAATGAACCCCTATAAATGAGAGATTGTTGAAGCCACTGACAGCAATTATTGAAGAAAGATGCTGGTGATGGTTGGGACATGTGCTCCTGATGACTGACAACTCACTGCCAAAAACAGCACTAAGATGGACACCACAGGGGAACAGAAGTAAGGGTAGATCTAAGGAGACATGGAGAAGAACAACAGAGAGGATGTTGAGCAATAGAGGGTTCACCTTGGCAAGAGCGGGAAAAAAAGGCAAAGGACAGGCATTTGTGGAAAACCGTTGCAGAAGCCCTATGTGCCTTGAGAGAGAGAGAGAGTTTCATAAATCTACAATTAAAAAATCTAATAAAATTAACATGCTCACAAGATTAAAGAAAAAAAAGCTATTAACTTTTTAGCGACATACATGCCAAACTCTTCACAGGGATTAATTTCTCCTGTTCTTTGTACTTCTTAATCAGGGCCATGAAGTTCACAGAGCTTGTGTTAACATGGAACAACATCTGTTTCAGTCTGCCAGCTGTGAACATTGGGGTCATAACATTGCGTGACCTTCGCCAGGCATCTCCTTTGAGGAAGAACAAACCCTAGAAGTAAAGAGTGAGATGAATTACAGCTACATTAAATGGAAAAGGTAAAAATGGACAAGGGAATTATGGGATTCAAACATGGGGATTTTGCTAAAATAACGTTGAAAATTAACTTGTTTTTTTTTTTTAATAACAGAAGATATTTTGTTGTGTTTTTGCCTTTTTCAAATGCTTCGCTTTAATCAATGAGATATGAAAATGAAAGATTTTGTATTCCCAATGTTTGCTCTGTTGGAGTTCTTTATTTTATGTACATGTATCATTATTTGTTCCATTGTTTTCTATTAATCTATGTTGTTAATTTGTAATTTTCATCTTTTTTTACTTTAATCTAGTTCTTATCATGATAATTCTCAACAGAAATGTTGTGATATGGCATGAAAGACTCACAGCTGAAAATCTGGATATTCTTTGCACCCTAGTTTCTCAAGTAATATTAGCATGGCACTTGATAATGATGATGAAGATGATGGAAGTGATGATGGCTGAGATCGACCAATCCATCAGTTACAGAAAACCAGAAGATCATTTTTATAAACAAACTGATAAAACTATTGAGTCTCTCATCTTACATTTTACATCCTTGCCGTGCCATCAGACATCACATAGGACTTGCTTTGTTGTTTGCCATGTTTTTCTTTTTTCTGCAAGTGTTTCAGGTTGCCAGAGGATCTTATCTCACTAATTTAGCCTCTCTCAAAAATGCTCTCTATCTCATTTGACAGCTCGTTTTGGGATTCTCTGATGTTTCTTCTCAACACATGGCTGATATATATCTATCTCCTTTTTTTTAATGATCATTGATGAGACAGGTTGCCATGTGCTCATCTTCCATTTCTCCGCATTGGTCTTGAATTTGTTCCATTGTATACAGAATATTCTCCTTAGGGATTTGTTTTCAAATGTGTGAGCATCCTATACTGTACCAAAAATATATATTATATATGAACAAATATAGCAGTTTATGTGTTACTAGAGCATGCTGTATATGTACAAGGAGCAAACATGCACACATATATTCATGAAAAACTGGAATTCAAACACCACAAAAAATTCTACAGTACAGGTAGTGGTGATATGTGAACCACAGAACAGCTGAGAGATTGTTGAACTGAATGAAGCTGAGAATAGGGCCTAAAATATAATAATAACAAATCATTATATTAACTGAGAAACATCTACAAGTCCCTGTGCATCACATACACATACTTTAAATTCTGAGATGGACAACATTCAGTACTTAGTATGGATAGGGGCTGGCTGAGGACCATGAGAAGTGGAGAGAATCTGCTGCTGTCCTGCAAGGTGCCACACAGTATACTGAATGGTGACTGCTTGGCTGATACCTATTGCAACACATGAGTGAACTGGAACCTTTAAGAAGAATGGGAACTTTGTCTAGGTAACTGTCCAGGTAGATCTAAATCTAGAATGTTAAAAGTGCCTCAAAGCTGATGAAAGAAATATAACTACTTTGACAGTTATGATTATCATCTCGAACTCCAGGTAGTTTCATAAGAACTTTGATCTCCTCAGTATATCCATCAGTGTACATCGATTCTTTTTTTGATTTACATTTTTTTTTCTTATGTCTTTCCTCTAAGGCATGAGATGACTTATCCTATCCTATCCTTAATATAATATTCATAACAGTATTTTATTTTCAGTTAAACAAATATGCTTTGATGCTGCGTGTGTCAAAATCCATGAGAATATTATCAATGTCTGCTTGACTCAGTCCAGCCAGTGTTGTAGATGTTTCTATCGGGTCAAGAAAGAGATTTTAACATGGATAATTACTGATAGAAAACAAATGCAGCATACCTTGATGACAGAACTTAAGGTAATATTTCTTCCAGCTCTGTCAACAAAATTATTGAAGTCCTTGACCATAACATACTCAAGTAGTCTTGTGTCAAATGTCACCAGTGTTGGATAACGAGGAAAGAGTCCATAAATCCCATATGTCTTTCCATATTTTTTCCTCCATTCATCAAGCATTTTGGATAATCCATGCTTTCTCAGCTCTGGCATATGGTTTATGATTGGCCAAGGGGTGGGGCCTGGAATGCCAACAGCTTTGAACACGCCCACATAGCTTGTGCCGTAGATGTAGAGGGTAGTTAATGGGATGACGATTACAAGAAGCACTGCTGAAACATCGCCTAGAACTGGAATATACATCTGTGGAAAAAAAAAAAAAGTTAACTGTTTCCTTGTGACCTCCAAAATGCCATGATTATTATATGGAATTTTGGAACAGAACACTCGTTGTTTTTAAGAAGGCAGATTATAGCTGTTTATGGAAGTTTGACAAGCAAGCTTATTTTTCTCATAGGTTAATTGTCCCAAAGCTCCATGGCAAAGTCAGTAAATGAACCAATGAAACATTGTGATGTAAACATGAGTCTCTTTCTCTCGTATCTTTTTAGCCCTTATTTCCTTCCTAGGGACACAGCTACCCAATTCAGAGTCACATTTCATGTGACACTGTCTTTTCTTAGCCCTTCCAAGTCCTCATAGATGATATAAAAGAAAAAAAAACTCTTTACGAATGCCTTACAAATATATAGTTTTAGATATCTGTAGACGTGGCACCAAAATGATGACAACTGTGTGAAATTTACAATCTTTAAATCTACACTGACAAATCCACAGAATACATTCATGCTGATTTATTGTACCTTTTTAAGTACAATAAATACAAGCGCTAGTGGGAATAGAGGCCGCCCCCGGGGCGTAGCTATTTGTCCTACGGCGCGGATAACCAGTCCCTACAAAGATAATGATTACGTAATATCGTCTACATTTCCATACAAACCGTGTCTGTAACGTTCTTGATCCAGCGAATAGTTTGGACCTAAAAGAAAGGTGCAGTATTCCTCTAATTTTGCTGAACTATAAAGGCTAAAACTATACAAATAATCACACTGGCTTCAAGTGACCAAAAGACCGGGTTGTATGATCCTGTGTTGTGTACACAAGTTACGCCGATAATCATAGAGTGTACACTTCCTGCTAAATGCAGGAGGTTGTTATCTAAAATAAAACAGGTCACTAACAAAATTACTGTCCTGGCGTGTTTATATGAAGTTGGTTTACTTATTGCACCATCGGTATACAACAAAAGTACCGGTACGGTCGTGCTGTGCTGTCAGCAAGCTTTGGGTTGGTCGGACTGCATGTACCGCCTGGGCATAATGAACTTCACACAATCCTCAGACATCGCGGAGTGGAGCACCTCATTGCTATACGCTGGCGCTCCAAAAGCCATATCATTCATTCATTTTGTGCCGTCGATAAATGTTTATATGCTAGGTCGGTCTACCAATGCTGCTATTTAGGGGCCCGTGCTACCAGCGACATGGGCATATTCTCTCTTCTATTAATATAATAAGTAACACTGAAAAAAATGACTAATGACTACTTAACTTTACCCAAATTGTTGAATGAAAAGCGACCAGAGTCGATTCTTTTGGTCGCAGCTATTAGGTTATCAGATTAGGGAACCATTACAAGCAACTTTCCCAGGACAGAAGGCACAAGCTAATGATGATCAGAGTTCCAGCGTAGCTTACAATTATCTCAGATACACATTTCTTCAGGTAGAAAACGAGACTTTCGTACGATAAAGTCAGTCAGTCATTTGCATGTCCCTTTCGGAACTTTGCCTTCCTAGCAGCTCTCTCGGTTGTAAGCAAGATGCCCTGCTGCTGATGCATCCTTTTGCAGGTTATCAACGACAGAATATGGTTAGACTTCGAAAAAAAAATCGTAGACAAAGCAGTTTTGGACGTGAAAGAAAGAAAACTGACTAGAGACGTGCCTGAGACTTGGACCATGGACTCCAATAGGACAAGCAACAGTCCCACCACCACCACCACCACCACCACCACCACCACCACCACCACCACCTTCACCACACCACCACCACCATCACATCACCACCTCCACCACCACCATCTCCAACACCACCACCACCACCTTCACCACATCACCACCACCATCTCCACACCACCACCACATCACCACCTCCACCACCACCATCTCCAACATCACCACCACACCTTCACCACATCACCACCTCTACCACCTTCACCACATCACCACCACCGCCTTCACCACATCATCACCTCTACCACCTTCACCACATCACCACCACCGCCTTCACTACATCACCACCACCGCCGCCGCCGCCACCACCACCACCACCGCCTTCACCACATCACCACCACCACCATCACCACCACCACCGCCTTCACCACATCACCACCACCGCCTTCACCACATCACCACCACCACCGCCTCACCACCGCCTTCACCACATCACCACCACCACCTCCACCACCATCACCACCACTACCGCCTCACCACGACATCATCACCTCCACCACCACCACATCATCACCTCCACCACCACCACCACATCATCACCTCCACCACCACCACCTCCAACAACACAACCATCACCACCACCACCATCTTCACCTCACCACCACCTTCACCTCACCACCACCTTCACCACCACCATCACCTTCACCACCACCACCACCACCATCTTCACCTTCACCACCACCACCTTCACCTCACCACCACCTTCACCACATCATCACCTCCACCTCCACCACCATCTCCACCACCACCACCACCATCTCCACCACCATCACCACCACCACTACCTCCTCCATCACCTCAACCACCACACCACCATCCTACCACCATCATGATCATGATCATCATCAGAATCATCAGCATCATCACACAAGCAGCTGTCATACTTAAAGCAGCATGTGTTGCTGTTTGGTGACAAAATCTATTTTGAAAAAAGGAGTTAATTCCAGCAATTAAGAAATTTTCTTCCCAATGAAAGGCAAAATATCACAAGAGACCGATTTTTAAAAATAACTCTTATCCGCCATGTCACGAAGTGCAGGCATTGTTGCTTTATTTACATCCATTTTAAAACCACGCTATTTACAATTTTCCATTGCGTAATTTCAAACAAAGCTAGCATTTCAAAATGAAATCTATTTTGCGCAGTCCGCTTTTTTCAATAAATTCTAGGAAAAGAATCTTGAAATGCTATATCGAGCCAGTATTAATGTACGGGAGAGTAATGGTCATTAAAAAAAAACAACAACGACAGCATTAGAGATTCAGGTTTCTCTGGTACCTATTTTTGGGTTGACCCTGGGTCCTTTTTGGTGTGTAACAGAAAAAAAAAAAAAAAATCCCACTGCTGGGACTGAACCCGGTACCGCCTGATTAGTAAACCGAGCCCCTAACCACTCATTTAACCAGGCCGATAAAGATGTAAAGATATAAAGTATACCATCGCGGCCAGTGTGTCATGCGAGCATAGTTTTGATATCATGGAGGGCAAGAAGAAGATGAGTTAAGAAAATAGGCCTTGTCCATTGAGTGCGACCGAGACTTGGAGAACTGAACAGCTTAAGATGGGCGTCTGGAGATGGCTGGCTGGAGGATGTTGCTGTGATGATTGCTGTATGTGTCTATGTGATGATGCAAGTACAGCCCGAGAGAAGTATCGTAGGCTGTCATTTCAGTGTTACATGTTGCGTGAGAACTTGTTTATCGTCGGTCATCATCGATCTGCTTTAGACAACTGATGTTCTGACCAACGGGATCTTGTTGCTTGCCTTTGAGTGTCCTGCATGGAGGGTGTTCCTGTAGCTGCATGCATGACCATAACTGAAGGACTATACTGTATACCTTTTCTCTGCCATTCGATCATTTACACAGGACTAAGGGAACACTTACGAGTGTGTATAGTAAAGAAACAGCAGGCTTGAATTTTTGCTAGTCTAAGGGACAGAATTCTTAAAAGATGATGATTTGCTTCCCCTGTTTGTTCCCGTTCACATTGTGATCCTGGTTTTTCCTCACCGATTAGTCTAAAAATAGTAAACTCACGTGTCAAGAAGTTAGGTACTCAGTGTAAATTGCACGGGATTTATGATTTTAGGTAGTGGAAAGTTGAATATGAGAACACGAGTGTCAAACTTTGGGTGACAGAAGGTGTTGTCGGAGGCATGTGAACTCGCAAGGAGATTATTGGTTTTGTGTGAACCGAAGGTAGCAGAACAATGTCTGTTTCACGGAAAAATTGAACTTCACGAGGAGAATCTTCGGGAAGAATGGGAGAAATTGTGAGTAATATAAAAGAGTGAGAAAGACCTTGGAGAAGAATTATGATAAGGATTATGATGTAAATTATTGAGACATGGTTTGTTAGAGTTAGTTTGTCCCAGTGGTTTTCAAAATATAGGGGCTAGTACTAGCTGTTTTTTGTTAGGACAATTTTGTAGTTGTTTTGTTGGTGGTCCTTTTAGGACATTTAGAATGAGTCAACGTTAGGTTGGTTTACTGTCAGACATGTTCCTACCCTAGTGTTAGCCTGTGTTTTTTTTTTTTTTCAGCATGGAATATTGGAATGTGTGGATTTCCCGGTTGTTGTGGTGTTTCACGAGAGTTGTAAGTATGGAAAACTTTCAGACAGTTGTTGTAGAATTTTAGGTCTTAGGTTTCCTCCCACATGGCAAACCATGTCTTGCCGGGAGTTGACTATTATTTTGTATGGTCGCCCTGCCATTTGACAGTTTTTTGTTTTTTGTTTTTGTCCCTCATGCTCATAATTCATCGTCCATTTTCTCATTCAATAAATTCATGCCATGAGATCTGAAACCACACTCTTGGTTATTCCTCACGCCGTAAGATGTTGTCATGTTGGAAGCTTGCAGAGTTTAGTCCAGTTGTGCTGTTGTTGTCTAGTGGTGGCATGAGAATGCCTGGGACGTTATGTGTTTCTAGGAGAATATCATAGACACAAAACTTGAAGATGTTATGTGTTTCTAGGAGAATATCAGACACAAAACTTGAAGATGTTATGTGTTTCTAGGAGAATATCATAGACACAAAACTTGAAGATGTTATGTGTTTCTAGGAGAATATCATAGACACAAAACTTGAAGACGTTATGTGTTTCTATGAGAATATCATAGACACAAAACTTGAAGACGTTATGTGTTTCTAGGAGAATATCATAGGCACAAAACTTGAAGACGTTATGTGTTTCTAGGAGAATATCATAGGCACAAAACTTGAAGATGTTATGTGTTTCTAGGAGAATATCATAGGCACAAAACTTGAAGACGTTATGTGTTTCTAGGAGAATATCATAGACACAAAACTTGAAGATGTTATGTGTTTCTAGGAGAATATCATAGGCACAAAACTTGAAGATGTTATGTGTTTCTAGGAGAATATCATAGAAACAAAACTTGAAGATGTTATGTGTTTCTAGGAGAATATCACAGACACAAAACTTGAAGATGTTATGTGTTTCTAGGAGAATATCATAGACACAAAACTTGAAGATCTATAGATCAATCTACTGAACTTAATCTGGAGAGTAAACTAACTATTAATCAGTTATTCCACTAGAAACTTTGTTAACGACAGTAATACACTAATACTAGTTTACAAGGCCACACATACGCACGTGCTGTCAGAGAAGAAGGACACGTGTACAGCTAACTCCAAATGGCTCATCACTGAAGGTAACATCATCAAGAAGGAAAGCGTGACACTTGTTCCTGAGCTGGACAGATGATCCATTACTTTTGTTTCGTCTTGCGATAAAGTTTCATTCATTCATTCATTCATTCATCTTCTTGTTCTTGTTCTTGTTCTTCTTCGGAGTTCGCCTTCAAAATAGCGTTGGCCGCGTTACCCTGCCGTTATATGCTTTGCAAGTCCCGGCACATCCAACTTCGGCGCTGTGTATTTTTAGAACCGAGTTCGCGTTACCATCGTGATCCCTATTCACTCGGTCAGACTACTGCCTGTTTCCAGATGCACCAATGAAAGGCAGAATACGGCCATGGATGCCATTGGTACGCCAGCCTTCAGCCTTGACCTAAGCAGTCAACTAAAGGTCACTGACCTCTGTTTCATTCAGTTTTGACTCCTGCGTCTTCGTCCCTTTTCAAAGATTTCAACATGCCAGCTCTTTCTTCTATCCACAAACAAAATGAATAGGGAACAAAAAATCATCTATTGATAAACTGGCATTTTATTACAAATACCATTTTAAAATCTCTATTGTTCCTGCCATTACAACACGCACATACGCATACAAATGAGAAGAAAATTACTGATAACTAAAAGCGATGTTTGACAGAGATAAATCCAACGCATTTTTCGTAACAAAAGTTTAACTCTCAACCAAACCAAAAATTTATGTAAATAACACAAATGTTTAAGCTGATTTTCTTGAGTTATTCAAAATCTTTAAAAAAAAAGAAATTAACATTAAACTATCGTACATTTTCTATGCTTACAGTTGCGACGTGAAAAGTTAAAACTTATCAGATTCTGAACAAGAACACACATTTTTGAAATACAGTAATCCAAAATGGCTCATAAGCTGCACTACGTCCTTCTTTTCTTTGGTCCAACATACCCCTAAGAATGATAGATTATCTGTATTAACTGTGATAACAATGAACATATTTGGGCCTTAAAATAATGTTATTGATGTGCTTCAGATCTGGATGAAAAACAAAACAAAAACTCAGCGACTGTTATTACGATAGCTATTACTTCACTGTGTAACATTCCCCCCCCCCCCCTCCAATCAAACTCTGATGACACGATGTAGATTAGACCAGTCTGACAAAACTTAGGAAATTATGGCTTTAGATAAATCTCTCCACAATACCTAGATGTCAGGCCCATGTGGCTGGGGATCAGGGCGGGGTGGGGGCGGTAGGGAAGGAATATGTGAGGCAACCAGCGCATCCAAAGTGCTACCCCCGAAAGGCCAACAATGGCTGTCAGGGGGCCAGAAAAATATTTTTCACCATCTTAAAAAAAAAAAAAACACAAATTCATCTTTTGGGCCTTCATAGATGGAGATTTTTTTTTTGGATATAAGCAAGACCTGGGACCCCACCCTCTTCCCCCCCCCCCCCCCAACACACACAGAGTACTAGAAGTCTCAAAACTATCACAACTATGTTTCAGGCTATTTCACTGGCAATACCTGTAACAATGAAGTGTTTATAGCTTTCTGCCCATATTTGTCTATACAAAAAGAAGACAAAAAAAAACAGACTCTGAATGAGTAGTTCTGATCATTCCAACATTCTATCCTGTCCTAAGCACAGACTGTATGACTTTTTGAAGGATCAATTTTTGTTAAATTAAAAAAAATGTAAATATTAAAAAAAAAAAAAACCAAAAACCAAGAACAATGTGAAAAAATATGGCAGAACACATTATCATTTTTGGTCAATTTCCTGAATACATTTCATTTGAATTAAAAAAAAAGAATTAAAAATAAAGATAAAATATCAATTGAATACAAAACTCATATCATTCAGGCTCATGAAAGATTATATAATATATGAAATTGTAAGTTACAATGGACCAAAGGCTCCTAAATGATGCTGAGCGCAAAAGGCAAGGAGATAAACTGTTACAGGACACAAGACAAAACTGTGTTGCAGGACACAAGACAAAACTGTGTTACAGGACACAAGACAAAACTGTGTTGCAGGACACAAGACAAAACTGTGTTACAAGACACAAGACAAAATTGTGTTACAGGACACAAGACAAAACTGTGTTACAGGACACAAGACAAAACTGTGTTGCAGGATGCAGACATTTAAAACTTTGAAGGTCTTTCATATGAATGTTACCATGTATAGAAGTCATAGAATTTCAATGCATAGTTTCTGCACATACGCACACAAGTGAAAACATGAAATCAGTGCCATCATGATACTGAGAATGCTGGGTGTTGCTATGGCGATATAAGATGTTTCATATGAAGCATGCTGAATTGAATTAAGGGAAAATCAGAAATGTAGATGATTATGAAAATAAAAAGGTGAAAAAAAATGAGGATTAATATCACTGATAACACGAAAAAGCATAATTCTTGGTGAAAAATGACATAGATGGGCAGGTAATTCCTGGCGTTTGGTACAAAATGATGACTTGAAAGTCATATATACGGTTCCTTACATTTTGCTAAGATCATCATTATTATCAATGTGATCATATGAATTCCAACAATTCTTCTTCCTATGCCGTTTTTAGTCTCATTATTTCACATCCAAAGTAACTCTAAAATCATCACTGGAGCAACAAAACTTAATGGCGATAACCGAACATCAGCTCTCACACAGACGGATGATAAATCTCAAAGATAAAACTAAAAATACAGCAGAGAATGAAGAATACTAATGATGCATACAATTTTTTTTTAATCTAAGTATAATAATAATAATAATATTTGAAACTTTTTTGATCTGCCAAATTTTAATACATAAATTAGAAAATAAATAAATTTTAAAAAAAATAAAACACTATAAATTACATATTAATTAATATTTAGAAAAAACTTTTTTTGAAAGTATGAAGTAATGTTTTTCTACATTATGTAATAACAGAGTATAGAAACGAACAACTTTTGGTAACTGAATATCAGAACGATATTAAAATACATCCTGTATAGGAAACTACAGTAATTAATATATATACTACACAGTCCATTCCACTGTACTGGAAATACTAGACAAAAGAAAGAGTTATACTCAGTTATGTTGCCAAATATGTACATATAAATGATTAACACACGTACACAACATAATAAATTAGGTGTATAACTAAATGCTTCCTCATTATGGAATATGTGAAATCTTCAAAAATATTTAGTGTATTTTGTATTTTGTACAATTTACAAGTCATAGATATATTTCTTTATTTTTCTTTTTTTACATTTTACAGTTCCTTACAAATTACAGCCAATCAGGTTCTCTCCCTTCTTTTTCGGTTACTTATTTCACTTTAAAGGCATCTCTAACCGCTTTCTGCTTTTTTTTTTTCTTTTTAAAGAAAGTAGATTCCTGCCATAATCCAGTTTATATAGAGTTTCTTCTTTTACTCATTTTGTTTCATCTTGACACCATTTTTTTTTTGTGTACATATTTATATCGATCTGATTACTATGAAAAAATTGAAAGAGATAATTTAATACATGAATGCCAAAAAAAAAAAAATGCTGACTTGCATTAGTCCATAAAGACTAAGAACAAATGAATATTATATAAAGTTTTTAACCAGTTTTAAGCTTAAGAAAAGTTTCAAAGGGGCGCAACTAACATTTTCCCCCTTCTTTATAACGGTAATATAACTTTAGAAAGCATGTATCTGTTAATTTCCTGCGGTGGTATTGCCATCATTATATATTTGTGGATAATTTATTTTTATTTACGAAAAAAAGTAATGGCAAATATACGAGATCTACTTTATAAAGCACTAAGTAGAAATTTTGGTCATCCATATATAAGAATGAAAAAAATAATAATCTGAACTGGCAGTAAAATGTGGTGATATCAGATGCAGACTTCATGCTAAAATCACAAGAGGAACTGTTAAACAAACATGGAACTGGTATAATCAATAGATATGCATTGTGGGAAAGGTGAGGTCTAGTATGCCTAAAGTCTTGTGTAATGTGTCAGAGTAATCTTGGCTACCGAATCAACGATTTAAATTCTTCTGTGCAAAGTTGTTGCTTTTTTTTTTCCCACATCACAAAAACATCAAACCCAAAAGTTCAGAATTCACATTTGACAAGACTTCTCTCTTCAAAATTATTTCCACAAATTACAAATTGTTTTCTCATAAAGTCTATAACAATTCTAGTTTTAACAAGTTCTCAGGTAATAATCTAATTCACCTAATGGTTTGTTGTTGTTGTTGTTAAAACCAAGCTATTCTCTAAGACACTTATTTTCTTTTATAAAAATATAACCTGCTTTCAAAACACTTATTTCTTTGTGCTGCTGCCAGTCCATGACGTCAGAAACCAAAAATGTGTTCATTACTTTTAAACATTTATATATTTTGATTCTAAAACCATCGATGCACATCTTATGTTAAAACCATTGGTGCACATCTTAATGTTAAAAACATTGTGGAGTCGCTCATGCGTGTAGCTTTAGGCCAACTGGAATATAAAGCAAGCCTTTCTTCATCTCTTGGTTGTGTTTAACATCCTGATGTCAAAACCGTTGATGCACATCCTGATGTTAAAGGCCAATCACGTGTGGCCATGCCCCAAGGGTAATATAGCAGCTCCCTAGAACCAGTAGTTAACGACGAAAACAGACTGTGACCTGGTGGTGCTGCAAACCGGGTCCACCCGTAACAAGATGTGGACCATAACCCCCCCCCCCCCCAACACCCAATGTGCAGAGCAGGCCTTGGGCAACTCGTTTAATTAAAAAAATAAAGACGCTTTTCTCTTAACAAAGGGCATTTTGATCAGGGTACCTGCCAAGAGGACACTTTGATCTCACCCACGTCGATCTTAGCCAAAAGGCCGAGAAGCCTGTTAAATAGTGCCATCCATCTTGGATAATCATGTAGCAGCAATATAGCTTTTTTTTTAAAGTGCCCGCAAGATAATTTTATCACGTGTGTGGTGAGGGTTGTTGATTAAACTTAACCTGGGTAGAAAGACCACCTTTTTATTTATTGCTTTTACAGATTACAGATATTTTTATTCTTTTACCAGTATCTGATATTTTAACACAGGTTAAAAAAAATATTAATCTGTTTTCCATGACTTTACATAATTTTTTAAAGTTTTCAAACACTTTATTCTTCATGATATAATTTTGTCATTTTTATTATTTCAGTTTGTTTATTACACCAGTTTCTTTTATGATATCAATTTATTTATTTGTGCGTGTGTGTGTTTTAGAAATAGTTTTTACAAACATCCTGTGATCAACTACGATTGTATATTGGGTTAATGCCCTTAGTTCTCCTTGACCTGATGACATACTACAGGGTGAAGTGGTCTGCATTATGCCTGGCCATCTTTCTTTCTCCTGCTCCTGAAGGAACCATGTGTTTGTTTCTACAGGTGGTTTGACTGAAGTGGCTCTGGTTGGAACCAAAGCAGCAACTTCCAACGTGAGAGAAGAGGGCACTAAGAAGTTCACTAACGCCAAAGTTGAGGCCGGTGAGGAATTATGTTAGAGTTATCTACCTTGATTTCCTGCCCCCTGTTAAACTGTGCCATCCATCTTGGATAATCATCTTTCATCATCATCTTGTGCCATGCCTGAAGGTGTCGGAGACCATGTCTCTCCACAGTTCATGATTTGTCATGTTATTCATTAGTTCTGTTGGTGCTGTGCCTCTCCCAAGACATTTTGTCAAGCTGCCTAAGATTTTCTCTCTTGATCTACTTCTCCCTTACCTGCCTCCAAATTTCCCTGTTGTCACGATATTTTCAATTCCTCCTCTTGGACCTAGATTATCTCCCCCGTAGTGTGTTTATTAAAGTTTGTTTCTCAATGGGTTTTCTTTGGCATTTTTTTTTGTTTGTTATTTTGGCTGCCCATTGTATTCTTAACATTCTTTGTAGGAACCATATTTCAGTTGGCTCAATATAGCATTTTATGAGTTTTCCAGTATCTACTGACAAAGATGGACTGCACAAAATGGATTTCATTTTCTGATATGCTACCTCTCCCTTCATTAATTGTTAAGAATAATTCAGTTTTAGTTTTCTATGCAAGAGTCTATATTATGTAACAAGAAGCAAACTAACAAGTTCTAGATGCGAGTCTCACAACATTTATACAGTTTGAGACTGAATTTTGATTTCTGTTTGCACATTTGATTCTCTGACTTACAAATAAAACAAATACCAGCAGTGATTTTTATGATATCTGCAAAAGGAGTACATCAAGGTGAGAATTTGATTATTAAAACTTCAATCTCAAGAGTTTCAACACACATTTTTAAAACCTCAATCTCAAGAGCTGCAACACAAACTTGTTTTAAACTTAATTTTCAAGAGTTTTAACAGAAATTATAAATCGAATCACGTTCCAAGTTCAGATATGGTCTGCTCTGAGTTTTGCTTTATGTTTAAAGATATACAGTGAACAGTTCACACGGATTTTACTTAATCATTTTATTCTACTAAAAAAAAAAATATAATATCTGCATACACAATGGTACTAGTCATCTGATTCCATCATTTTCTCCTAAAAAATAAAAGATTTTCAGTTCTTTCTGAATTACAGACTGTTTATAAAATCTTTGTGCAGTTTGCATCAATGGCTGTGCTACAGTGTAACTTTTTAAGAAGATGTCTTTGCAATTTTCCAGTGAGGCACAGGTGCTAGCAATCATCATCTTATATATATACTCATACATACAGGCATCCCCAACTTATGAACTTATGTACAACCTGTAGTTACAAATGGCCCCTATAAAGCCTGTTATATTAAAAATTCGAGTTACATGCAATGGTTTGTGATAACAAACGGTGGCTACTTTTTGACAAGCATCAAAATACCGCACATCCATGGTGGTTTGCTGGTTTGATATTTTCTTTTTTTTATGCACATCAAGGTACAATAAACTATACAATATATAACTGATGTTAGATATGAATTATTCCTAACTGTTCTGATTTACATTCAAATTCAACTTAGGAATGGACCTCATTTGTAACTTGGGTGCTGCCTTTATCTATGTAGCACACTGCAAGGCCTGCAGCTTATTTTGGCCCAGTTTGCTCTGTTAGACATATGATCTACCCCACCCACTTAACACTGGTCTTCACATTTTTGGTATGGGCAACAGGTGCTGTACAATAAAAGGTATCACTGAATATCTCTGATATTAAAATGAACAAACCCACTTACTCTGGTTCCATTAAAAAAAAAAAAGGAAGAAATTACAAACAACCTACATGATGCAAAAGAAAAGTAATTTATTATCATAAATTTCTTCCAAAATAAAAATTCTTGAAGACATTCAGCCTTACATTTCTTCCGCTGGTTTCTCTTGAAATAAAATATTTGATTTGTTTTCCAGTTAACAGTTTTATTCACATATTCCAGAGAATTTATTTCTGAACTGAGACAATCAAGACTCATTGCTTATGTTTCTTTTTTTTATTCCAGCAAAAATATGGTATATTTCCTCTGTGCAAATTTAAACTGTTCTTCATAAATGGGTTGTGTGATAGGTTTTCCATCTTTCTGTACAAATCTTAAGCATGAGAAGTATTAGCTGCAGTTATGTGTAAAACTAGTGACAGTTTGTAACAAGATATGTTACAGGGGTGGGCTGTAACAAGACTTGTAATAGAAGCAGTCTGTAACATATATAAACAGGAGTACTGGTGGAGTGTAACAATGATGTATGACAGGAGTACTGGTGGCGTGTAACAATGATGTACGACAGGAGTACTGGTGGAGTATAACAATGATGTATGACAGGGTTAATGGTGGAGTGTAATAATGATGTATGGCAGGGTTACTGGTGGAGTGTAATAATGATGTATGGCAGGGTTACTGGTGGAGTGTAACAATGATGTATGACAGGAGCACTGGTGGAGTGTAACAATGATGTATGACAGGGTTACTGGTGGAGTGTAATAATGATGTATGACAGGAGTACTGGTGGAGTGTAACAATGATGTATGACAGGGTTACTGGTGGAGTGTAACAATGATGTATGACAGGAGCATAAAGTAAAAGGACTTATGGTAGAAGTAGTCTGTAAAATGACAAAAGCAGACATTAACATGACTTGATATCATGACTGCCTGTAACAGACTTATGAAACAGCAGTCTATCATGATGTATGACAACAGCAGGCTGTAACAATATTTATGTAAATAATAATCTGTCACAAGATACATGATAATGGCAGTCTGTAACAAGATATATGGGCAGGATAGTTTGCAACAAAATTTATGATAATGACAATCTGCAGCATGACATATGACAGGGGCAGACTGTAACAAGATGTTTGGAAGAGGTAGTTCTAAGTACACATTCTATGTTGTTCAAGTTTACAAGACATGACAGTTTGTGTTCTTGTAAACATGGTAATATGTGAAGAGAGACTTATATTTGTTACAAAACAGTTGGAAGGTAAAGGCTGAGACAAGACACATGAGAGCTGCAGATATCAGAAGACACATATATCTGCAGTTTGTAGTATTACATAACTTTACAATTGCTTGTTTTGTGCTACAATTTTACATACATATGGCTGCATTATATTACTAGGCATATGATGACTACAGGATGTACAAAAACTGAAATGTGTACAAGGCAAATGACAGCAGCAGTCTGTTGAAGACATCTCATTAGCTGCAGTCCATTACACAGCACAGTGATGCCCACAGCTTGTTACAAAACATTATAATTCCATTTTTTTTTACATGACCTTTCATATCATTATCTGTTTATGTTGTTATATAAAAATGATGTGAAAACTGCAGAACAAATGAGGCAAATGATTGGTTTAATATTTTAATTGACACAAGATGTTGCAGTCAGTTTCCAACAATTTCTGTCTATTACACATCATAAGAATGTTCCAGCTTAATTTAATATTGTGACATTTCACACGACACACTTAATAATCCTCTCCCAAAACCTAAAATTTATGTAAACTACTTATTTAAAGTGAAAACAAGAAAAGACACATTTACTACCTTTGTTCTACATCGATGAAAATATGAATGATGTAGTTAACAAAAGTTTCCAAAAGTCTATTTTTATTGTTACTTACGTTAATAAACAATAATTTTTTTAAAAAAATGTTCCCTTGACAGTCTCTGAGCACCTAACATTTATTTTCCTAATAAATAAAGCACAGGAGAAATTATTCTATTTTCAAAAGGACGTAAATTCCAGCAATTAATAAATTAATTAAGTTTTCTTCTAAATGAAAGCAAAATATCACAAAAGACCAGTTTTTATAAATCACTTCTATCTGCCATGTCACGAAGTATAAACACTGATTGTTCTTATATACATCCATTTTTAAACTGCGCTATTTACATCTGCCTATGGTGCAATGTCAAGATGTCCGTCCTCTGCCCTAGTAAGTGTTCTTCAAATGTGCTATCTTTCTGTTTAACAACAAAAAAAGTTCTGATTTATTTTTTAAGCTAAGATCAATTTTAAATTATAAAACAGTAACTGAAGTGGGCTTTTTCTTTAATAATTTCCTTCTCTCTCTCCATTTGCTTAAGGAAGTCTAAATTACGGTATATAAAAGAAATTTCCAGAACTGAATACAGAAGACTGTCTTTTGTGACAGCAGAGCAGAAACTTCATAACAATACAGATCTGGTTTCCTTCTTTAGTCCCTAGTACAAAACTTCAGTTATGAAGTTTATGCAGTGATTCTGGAGGTGGGGGATGAATCTTGTGAACTCTTTCTACCACGAGAAGTGATGCTATAAACAGTGTTAATAATAAAATGGTGGGAACTCATCTACTTTTATTGATGATTACTTTTACTGATCCCTGTTAGATGAACAATTAACTCTGCTTTATGTAAATCTACCTCGATAGAAAGCACTTCGGAGAGAAAAAAAAATGTAATAGGAACTCTAGAAACATATGGATTCCAAGTACATGTTTTAAGCGTTCCTTGTATACGAAAACATCATTAACATATTACATGGCTTTCGTCACTCATACAATGTAATCTGCCAGTTTGCATGATGTCTCTTTATAACTGAAATAGTATTAATACACCACTAACTGTCATAAAACTGCTGGTATCCTTCTGCACCAGAAAACAGCACATCAATCCAGATGGTCATTGCTTCCGGTGATGGTGCCACAAGATAGTATGTCCTATCGTATGTCTTCATACAAAATGTTAATTTTGGACTGGGACTTTTTACAGTCCTTAAATGATCTACATAGACCTCTTCAATGGCCTGAAAACACACAGATCCTTTCAACTTGGTCTCTGTCTTGTCTGTAAAATAGAATACCTGGAGAAGAAACAATGAAAATGATTAAATGGTTTTTCATAAAGTACTGATGCTCAATTGTAATGTTCTGAAAGACATGTGTATACTAACATACAATGGAAGAAAACAACTGTATACTGAAAACCAATGGCAGCAACATGAAAGACAAGCATTAGCAGCATACTGAGAAAGACAACATCAGTATTGTGGCATGCTGAGAAAGAAAACATATGTATACTGACAAACAAAAGAAAACATCTGTATACTGACAAACAACTGTAGCACACTAAGAAAGAAAACATCTGTAGATTGACTGACAAGCAATGGTAGCATACTGAAAGAAAGATTACAGAGAAAGAAAACATCTACTTTAAATAGTATTGTAGGAGTCACAGCAAGCTAATTGATAGTAATCTGTCTCTAGAACCAAAAGGTACTGAATGTGTCCTAGCTACAGTCAATTCAGCTGTAAAATTTGGTACCCAACACATCAATAATAGGGATAACAGCCTCTGAAGATCAAGAATATCTACATTACACAGTGAAGCACACCAGAGTCTACACATTATACATAATGTCAGTGAAGAAAGACTGGAGATCACATGAAGGTGAGTCCAACAAATATAAGAGAGCAACACAAAAGAAAAAGGGAAATAAAAGAGTATATTGGGTATAAAAGACAACACCAGTACAGAGAAAGACATACACATATGAAAGACAAAAACAGATAAATGACTGATAGGAATAATATCAGCAGTATTTTTTTCTCACATGCTTAAAAAAAAAATTACTTCACCTGTTAAAATCCAAAGTCTTGTCCCTAAACAGCAAAACAACAATCTACAAAACTATAATAAGACCAGTCATCATGTATGGATCAGAAACGTGGAGTACAACAAAGAAAGATGAACAGCAACTGCAGATCTTTGAGAACAAGATCCTAAGAAGAATCTTTGGGTCCATAAAGAATACCAACAGTGGAGAATGGAGAGCTAGAAAGAACACTGAACTGAACAGCTTATTTAAATCTCAACGAATTATAAATGTCTTGAAACAGAACAGACTACGCTGGCTGGGGCATGTAGAAAGAAGGGAAGAGAATAGTCAGATGAAAATGATGTATGCACAAGAGATGACAGAAACAAGACCAATGGGTAGACCAAAACAGAGATGGACAGACAGCATAGAACAGGATATAAAAGAAATTGGTGTCACCAACTGGAGAGAGAAGATTAGGAATAGAGAGGAATGGAGGTGAACTTTATCTGCAGCAACAAGCCTTAATGGGTTGGAAAACTGAGGAAGAAGAAGAAGATACTTAAAACAAGGAGCACTCTCAGTATGAATATTAGTTGTAAAGATTAATCAGCAAGCCTTTCTTTTCTCCAAATTCTAAGGAAGGATGTCACATTATGCTACTCTGCGACTTGTAGACATGGAAAACAAATGTGACAGATGAAAGTGGCTGAAGTGGCTTTTAAGAGCAAAGAATTATGTAGATTTAATAGTCACAGGGTCTGGGGTCAAGGAGATAATGTTGTCAGAATTCTGATAAAACTAAAGCAAAACAGTTTTTTATATGTATACTTGACTTTCAACCTGGCATACTGGGACACCGTTCCTGGAGTTTTTTAATGTCTATATTTTTTTTTTTTCTGTGCATTCTTCCTATCACAAAAATCTATAAGTTGTAAGATAAGTATTATCTCCATTTTCACATCTTGTCTTTCTATAATATGTTGCCTAGTTCTCCTTTTCCTGGTTATTTTTTGTCTTAAATGTACTTGTACAAATAAGATGTAAGTCTAAATACCACAACTGCATGTCTTATTGCTGAATGAAGCTGTTCCTACAATTCTAAAAAAAAAAAACAACAAATGATGGATAAAAAGGACAACTTCATTCTGATGAGTCCAATGACAAAGCTTCAAATTTAACATAATCTAGATCTACATGCTTTTAACAAGAACATTCTCTCTCGTTTTTCTATTTTTTACAACGTTCCATACTGAAAAAAAAAGTGTTCTAAAAACTGCCACGAAAGCTTGACACGAAAAAAACCTAACGTGACCACTTACCTTTCTTTTGATCCTGTCAAAGACAAACCACCGTTTCTTCCACGTTTTGATGCGGCCTCCCATCTTATGAAGGAATCCACGACAGCTGTGGTTGGTCACGATAACATGGGGGCACATGTCTAACTGGTGACCAGAGCCTTCTATATGGGCTCGGAGATCAAAGTCCTTACTCGTGTTTGGCAGGAAACGGGTCATTGGCCTGGCTTGCTGCCATGAGAAGATATCATGACAATTTATTTTAATAAAAAATTAATTCAGTTTATAAAGGAAAACAATGAAATAATAAATCATAAACTCAGTCCTCTAACAAACTACTGCAACTCGCTATTTAAAAAAATTGGAACAAAATTTGATGTGAACCACAATATAAAAAAAAAAAAAAGATATATTTTTGGAAATAAAAGAGCGTACATCCTCGTGAGTTCTACGGACAGATTGATGAGTGAGATTATATTACTACAGGTTTTGCCTTGCCTTGTCCTGTCTTCTTCTTTATATGCCTGTCAACAGTGAAGAGACAAACTGATCTTTTGACAGGGCTCATATAACGGGATATTTAAGGTCTCTTAACTTCCCCCCTCCACTAACTCCATGTGTGAGCTCTCCGATTCCTACAATTCTTAGCGTGAATTTTTTTCCATGGTATACTGTCTGTTCACTGTCATGCAACACAACCAAACCATTTGACAGATTGTTCTGGATGATGTACCCCAGTTCTGGATGTAAAGATGCACCAGTATTACTCCAACCCTTGCACTATGCAACATGCAGAAACTACATGTCAAATCTCTCTCTCTCTGAACCTTAAGTGCCCAGGGCACATGGGGCTTCCGCAAGGGTTTTCCACAAATGCCTGTCTTTCGCCTTTTTTTCTGCTCTTGCCCAGGTGAGCCCTCTATTGCTCAACATCCTTTCTGTTGTTCTTCTCCATGTCTCTTTTGGTCTACCCTTACTTCTGTTCCCCTGTGGTGTCCATCTTAGTGCTATTTTTGGTAGTGAGTTGTCAGTCATTCTGAGCACATGTCCCAACCATCGCCAGCGTCTTTCCTCAATAATTGTTGTCAGTGGTTTCATCTGCATTTCTGCCAATAAGATGTTATTTCTTATGGTGTTTGGCCAAAATATTTTTTTAATTCTACGTAAACATTTAGTCTGGAAAGAATTCAACTTGTTTTCTATGGTTTTGGTGATTTTCCAGCATTCACTACCATAGAGTAGTACACTTAGAACATTACTCTTAAATATCCTGATTTTCATATTTATGCTTAGTTTATTTGATTTCCAACATGTCAAATGGTGGGCTTTTTAAACTAAGAAAATTGATTCTACACCGAGATACTATTTTTTTTAAAAATGATGATAGTATAATGATAACTAACAATGAATCTGACTATTCACTTTGATACTTAGAAGAGTCTGAAGCAGCGAAGAAGCTGAAGTTGAAGAAAACAGAGTAGTATGGACAATACAGAAATAAAAATAAAACGAAGAAAGATGGCACTGGAAATACTGTCAAAACCACTTCACTAACCATTTGATTATGTTTTTCTCTCAGTTTAACCTGCTCCAGCTCTCTCTCTAAAGCCTCGTTCTTCTGCAAGGCCATCATCTCCGACTCTCGAATCTTCACCTGTTGGAGGAGAACAAAAGATGTTTCTGGACTGTCGAGTTTCATATATATATTTAAGGCAGAAGATGGTGGTGTGGGGTTTGTGGTAATATATGTGGTTCACAGTGGTGGTATATGTGGTTCGTGGAGGTGACATGTATGGTTAACGATGCTAGCATGCGCTGTTCATGGAGGTGACATGTATGGTTCATGATGGCAGCATGTGCTGTTCATGGTGGTGGCTTATATGGTCTGTGGAGGTGGCATGTATGGTTCATGATGGTAGCATGTGCTGTTCATGGTGGTGGCATGTGCGGTTCATGGTCATGGTATGTATGGTTCATGGTGGTGGTATACATGTTTAAAGGCAGTATGCATGGTTCATGACATGGCATATGTGGTTCATTGTGGTGGCATGCATGGTTCATGATGGTGGCATATGTGGTGAGATATTCTAGTAAACTCTGCTGTAAAAATGAGCACCTGACCCTTTGGGAGCTGGGTAAAGATAGGCTTAATAACTGACCACATCAGCCTTTCTTAAGTAAACATATGACAGGGAACATGGGCATTAACAAGATACGTCTCAACAGCACAGAATGGTGACTCTTATAACAGCATCTGACTGGACTGTTACACCAGCAAGTGCATGAAAGCATGATGTGGTGAGTGTATCATGCTTGGCCAATTTACCTTCCCTGATTTCTCTGGTACCCATTTTTACAGACTGGACCCCCAAAAATCCCTCTGTGGATCCCAGGTTAAGAACACGTGGAACAGACTGACATCCTGAATAAAAATAAGCATAGAATTCTGTTTAATTCATGGACACAATATTTTGTCACATAGTCTGACAGTATACCAGAAGTAACATAAATCTGCTGAATATATGTCTTTACTATTAATAACTGGTAGGATTTATCTGCAAGAATAGGAATAGTTCAATCTAGTGTGAAGAAAGGGTTGGGGGACAGAAGATGTCTGTTTTGGCATTCAGTGACTCCTAGCTGACAAGCTGGCATAAGTGACTGATGAATCATAGCTGACATGCTGGCATCAAGATTGGTGAAACATAGCTGACATGCTGGCATCAAGATTGGTGAATCATAGCTGACATGCAGGCGTCAGGGATTGGTGAAACATAGCTGACATGCTGACATCAAGAATGGTGAAACATAGCTGACATGCAGGCGTCAGGGATTGGTGAAACATAGCTGACATGCTGGCATCAAGATTGGTGAAACATAGCTGACATGCTGGCATCAAGATTGGTGAATCATAGCTGACATGCTGGCGTCAAGATTGGTGAAACATAGCTGACATGCTGGCGTCAAGAATGGTGAAACATAGCTGACATGCTGGTGTCAAGAATGGTGAAACATAGCTGACATGCAGGCGTCAGGGATTGGTGAAACATAGCTGACATGCTGGCGTCAGGGATTGGTGAATCATAGCTGACATGCTGGCATCAGGGATTGGTGAACCATAGCTGACATGCTGTCGTCAGGGATTGGTGAACCATAGCTGACATGCTGGCGTCAGGGATTGGTGAACCATAGCTGACATGCTGGCGTCAGGGATTGGTGAACCATAGCTGACATGCTGGCATCAGGGATTGGTGAATCATAGCTGACATGCTGGCGTCAGGGACTGGTGAACCATAGATGACATGCTGGCACCAGCGATTGGTGAACCAAGCTTACAAAGACCCTGTCCCATTTCTCTGCTGGTACTTTCAGTAAGAGACCTAGTCTGGCTAATGAGGCAGGGATTGCCATAGCCCTCATGGTGGTGGAGTCTGCTAAATAAGTACTGCACACCCCCTGCTTTTTAACTCTACTCAAGGTTCTAAGGATTGTAATACCCAGAGGTGGGGTGAGGGATACGCTCTCCACTCCAATTAAATGTCTCCATGCTGTGCGTCTCAAATAGCCTCTGACAATCCAAGTCCAGCTCCTGGCCTTTTCTTTGGGGAACTGTTTAAACTGACAGGAGAAGGGGTGAAAGGCAAATATATGGCGCCTGAAAACTAGACGCTTTCGGGTAGATGAGACTCATTAGTCTTGGTTGGTAGTTCATATGGGAGAAGGAAAGGTCTTGCTCGCTGCTGGCAAGATTCTTCAGCTGCCGTGTGTGGGGTGAAACTCCTCCCGGCCAATGAAGAAAATGCGATTAGGGTTGCTGCCATCGTGGAAAAGGTGATGGAAAAGATTAAGTGAAGTAGCCAGTAGTCTCGCGGTCAGAGCTACTCATATCAGGCATCTCTGCTCTAGAGGTGGGCCACGTCCTATATACACCCATATTGGCTCAAATGCCTAAACCGGCTTAACCGGGGGGGGGGGGGGGGAACGGGGACTAATACTCTGCTGGGGAGATTCTTTGGCTACCGTGCGTGGGTTGAAATTCCTCCCGGCCATTGAAGAAAAATGCAGTTAGGGTTGCCGCGCGGTGCCGCTGTGAAAAAGGTGATGGAAAGGATTAAGTAAAGTTTAATCGGTATGGCCAGTAGACTTGCGGTGAGGGCTACGCATACCACGGCACCTCTGCTCTAGAGGCTGGCCACTGTAGCAGTATGTCTAAACCAGCTTGACCCAGGGGTGAAACTTGATGGCTAAGCATACCACGGTACCTCCGCTCTAGAGGCCGGTCACGTCCTATATACACTCATACTGGGATGATACGCCTAAACCAGCTTAACCCAGGGGTGAAACCTGTGGTGAGGATTCGTCCTCCTGGACAAAAACTCCGTCCTGGTCACCATCAGGAAGGGTAGCGGCCACGACCACAAAATGCTGAAGTCCGAGACACTGGATCAGTGCAGTCTAGACAGGCAACGACCTCTCACCCGACGGGGATATACCGACATCAAAACACGTCGAGGTTTTCCGGTAAAAAAGTCCAACTCTAGGCTGGGTGAGCAATCACCTCTTACCTGGCGGCGATATATTCATATTCAAACCGTATCGAAGTTTTCCAGTGAGAAAGTCAAACTCCAGACTAAACTGATGGAATGAAAACCACAGTGTCACGCAACGCCGCTTCTGTGACCCACCGAGAATTTAGGCCCAAGCCCCACGATGCTCTGAGCTTCCATCCTAAATGAGACTATCGCGAGAACCACATGAGTAAATTCAGCAAGATCACGGGGCGATCTTGCCGCCATGACCCGCTCCCAATCCGACATGATGCTGTGCCTCAATGCCTTCACTGCATAGGCAGCAAAGATCACCAGTTCACGGTCCCAGGGATAGAGAAGACGAGATGAGACAAGACAAGCATGAAGAAAGCTGTGCAGGAATGCAGTCAGTGATCTGATTGGTCAACAAACCAAATATGCAAAAGGAACTTAACTTTAGTACGCAAACCTGATATAGACAATCTGATGTAGTGAACAAAAGTGATGTAGCATGCACAGCCAATTTACCTGTTCCTCCACCAGCTTCATCTTCTCCGACTGTGCTTGAGCTAACAGGCGCTCCAACTCGGCCAACTTCTCTAGATGCTCCTCTCCTCCACTCAGACTGCAACAACAAACAAAACAATAACAGTAAGTATTCCTGCTGCATACTTTCTAAGTGTCAAAGTTTAAGTAAGATTCAACACTGCTCATGCACGGTACAAGAGATGAGATGTATTTCGAGACTGGGGGGCAAGTAAAATGACCATGTCTCAACTCTGAGAAGAGAGCAAACGAGTGGAAAACAATCCAGCGAAAACAAGATAACGGTACGGTATTCCGAAGGGAGAGTACTAACCGATACCCAGAAACGCTTGCAATAATTAGATTGTCTCCCTTGATATAATGAACGTCCTTGTGCCGAAGGTGAGGGCTATATACATTGTCCCCGGAGGTTACAAGTAAAAATAGGCCAGAGGGATGGGACAGAAGTTCAAGGACAGCAAATTAACATATCATCATCATCATCATCATCATCTACTAACAGATCTCCATCCTTGATGTTTCCCAGCAGCACCGATCTTTTACTGCAATCGCGTACAGACTTTTCCGTGATCTCCCTTCTGCATCTCTTGTCATTTATCTTTCCTGTTGTTAGAATCCCTCCATCTTCACTTCATGTCCAATGAATGTCTTCTCGTGGATTTAATTAGATCATTATTATTTTTGTTTCATTTCTTTTGTTATAACGCATTCTGAAACACTATTCCTGCACTACCATTTTTCGAATCTCAACTGCAATGAAAAATCCGCATCGAAAGAGGCCAAGAGTCGAATTTAGATTCCTGTCCAGTTTAGATTTTTTTTGGTTTTTTGTTAACATGTTCTAGAGAAGACCGTCTTGGAAGGGTACATAATGGGAAAAAAAGAAAGAGAGGAAGACCAATGTGAAGATGGCTGCAAGACATCGTTGATGATCTGCAAATAGATGCTGCAGCAGCAGGCCATCTTTCTCACAACCGAGAGGCCTACAGGAGTGTTGTTTGGGAGGCAAAGTTCCGCAAGGGACATGCAAATGAATAAACGAAAATGTTAACTGCGGACCGCACGTGACATGTTAATCGCGGGTCGACAATGACATGTTAACCGTGGGTGTCATGTAACCTGTCAACTGTGGGCTGCACGTGACATATTAATCGAGGCACCCTTTTTTTTTTAACATGTTAAATACGGGGTCCGGATATGGTATGTCAGTCACTGTTTGATATGACTAGGACTAGAAGAGACAAACTGCAGCTGCAAGACCAAGAGGGCTTCCAAAAAAGATCATGAACATAACACATACTGACCTATACGACAAAACAATAACAACTTGCGGGAGTCTGTCAGGCAATACACAGGACCTAGGAAAATTTGCATTTATAACAAAGAACTTTATTACTCAAGCAGACATCTGAGCTCTGGCATAATGTAAGTGGGAAGAAAGAAGACAGGACACAATCAATGTTCCCTCTAAGGGGTTGCGGTCTGTGTGCAAAATGTTCAGCTCGTGTGCAAAAAAAATATTGTGTGTGCAAATGTGCGTAAATCAACGTAATATATATATATATATATATATAAACACACACTGTAAAGGTACAGTACACCTGTACATTTAATAACAGGATAGACTTGCTGTACTTTTCAGCATTGGAAACTCATCTGCCCGTCTATTCTCTGTGTGCCCACTTGTCTCGCCATGATTCTGCTACAGTACTAGCGAAACTACGCGATAAAAGACTGGTTGAAACATCCGACCAGAAAGCCATATCTCAACAAGAAAGAAACAGTAAAGGAAAATCATGTCCCATCACTGTAGTTTTCTTGATCGCAATTATAGCACGGAGTAACATCTGGAAACTGCAAAGTAAAAGTTGCGGTTTCATTTTTCTTTTTGCGCGATTCCAAAAATTTGTGCGCGGCCACGCAGGCGCGCAGCTTAGAGGGAACAGTGGACACAATGTAGGTGGGAAGAAAGAAAACAGGACACAATGTAGGTGGGAAGAAGGAAAACAGAACACAATGTAGGTAGCAAGAAAGAAGATAGGACACAATGTAGGTGGGAAGAAGGAAAACAGGACACAATGTAGGTGGGAAGAAGGAAAACAGGGCACAATGTAGGTGGCAAGAAAGAAGATAGGACACAATGTAGGTGGGAAGAAGGAAAACAGGGCACAATGTAGGTGGCAAGAAAGAAGATAGGACACAATGTAGGTGGCAAGAAGGAAAACAGGGCACAATGTAGGTGGCAAGGAAGAAGATAGGACACAATGTAGGTGGCAAGAAGGAAAACAGGACACAATGTAGGTGGGAAGAAGGAAAACAGGGCACAATGTAGGTGGCAAGAAAGAAGATAGGACACAATGTAGGTGGGAAGAAGGAAAACAGGGCACAATGAAAACGGAAAACAGAACACCGTGTGAGTGGAAACTAAGAAAAAAAGGACACGCCATAAGTGGAAGATAAGAAAAGAGAGGAAAGGATGTAAAGCAAGAAGAAAAGACGAAAATGGAAAAAAAAATAAGGAGAATGATAGCCCTAGATTCGTGCCGTTTCAAAATAAAAACCGGTTTTGAAATCAGGAAGGTCAAAGGATGAACATTTAACAAAAAAAAAAAAATCAAACAAACAAACAAACTATTATTGTAGTTTCAGTATTAAGTTCATGGTATCATAGTGAATGAGATAATTCCATAATCGCTCCACCGCATGTGCCAGTGAACATTGCACAGAATGTTCATCAACGATCCTTGGCACCCAAGAGATCATATCATTAAACTGTGCAAGAAAGAAGGAAAGAAAGAAAGTATGAATTAATTAATGAAAAGAAAGAAAGTGCTAATCCACAGCCAGGGACTTCGTCAGAGAACTAAGTATTATTTCACTACGCCCACTGCCAGTTGTGGGCGGCCTGGCTGGCCGAGTGATCAGGTGCTCGGTCTACAAATACCGTGATACTGGGTTCAAGTCCTAAAACCGGGGATTTTTTTCTCCTCTGGTACCATTATACCAAAAAGGCCCCGGGATCCATCCAGCCTCTAAAAATGGGTACCGGAGAAATCTGGGACGGTAAATGCGACCAGGCGTGATACTGAATCACATGACGATTTCATGTGTCGAAGGTCTTGGAAACATGGGGCTAACACCGTATCTACTATATGGCTTAATGGCATGGAAACGGGGATTTTACATTATATATATATATATGAAAATCAGGATATTTAAGAGTAATGTTCTAAGTGTACTACTCTATGGAAGTGAATTCTGGAAAATCACCAAAACCATAGAAAACAAGTTGAATTCTTTCCAGACTAAATGTTTACGAAGAATTAGAAAAATATTTTGGCCAAACACCATAAGAAATAACATCTTACTGGCAGAAATGCAGATGAAGCCACTGACAGCAATTACTGAGGAAAGACGCTGGCGATGGTTGGGACATGTGCTCCGAATGACTACCAAAAATAGCACTAAGATGGACACCACAAGGGAACAGAAGTAAGGGTAGACCAAAAGAGACATGGAGAAGAACAACAGAAAGGATGTTGAACAATAGAGGGCTCACCTGGGCAAGAGCAGAAAAAAAGGCGAAGGACAGGCATTTGTGGAAAACCCTTGCGGAAGCCCCACGTGCCCTGGGCACTTAAGGTTCAGAGAGAGAGAGAGAGAGAGAGAGAGAGAGATTTTTATATATATATATATATATATAAATCTCTCTCTCTCTCTCTCTCTCTCTCTCTGAACCTTAAATATCCCATTATATAAAGCAAGTGAGAATAAGTGGTGAAACAACAACTTGGTCTGACATAAAACAAGGGGTCCGTCAGGGGGTGCATACTGTCACCGTACATATCTGACTTGTATACTGAAAATATAATGAGGAATGTTGGAGAGGATGTAGGCAAAGAATATTACGATGCCATAAAAATTGGATGTTACGAAATACCAGAGATTAGATATGCTGATGCCGCAGTATTACTGTCCACAACACAAAAAAGGAATGGAAAAACTAATTATGTCAGTTCGTAAGAACAGCGAAGAGCAGAACCTCTATCTTAATGCGAAGAAAACTAAATTGATGACAACTGACAAAACAAATAAGCCAGTTGAAATATGAGGAATAATTGGAAGAGGTGGAGAGTTTTGAATATCTTGGATCATTTCTAACTAATAATGGAGATACAATGACAGAAATTTAAAAAAAAGGACATCTATCGCTCTTCAAAAAAGTAAAACAACTAAAGAATCTGTGGAGACGAACAGACAGAACTAGAAAAATAAGATTTTTAAGGGCATGTATCTTTCCCATTGCAACATATGCCTGTGAGACCTGGACACTTAACAAAACAGCTGAGAAACACATAAATGCCTTTGAATGTAGATGCTACAGAAGAGTTCTTCAAATATCATGGACACAAAAAAAAAGAAAAAATATATCAATACTACAATAACTTAATATTGAAGAAGGCTGGCTAGTAAAGAAGATTAAACAGAGAAGACTTAAATATTTTGGACACATTAAACGTCATGATAATTTAGAGAAGACCGTCTTGGAAGGGTACATAATGGGAAAAAAGAAAGAGAGGAAGACCAAGGCGAAGATAGCTGCAAGACATCGTTGATGATCTGCAAATGGATGCATCAGCAGCAGGCCATCTTGCTCACAACCGAGAGGCCTACAGGAGTGCTGTTAGGGAGGCAAAGTTCCACACGGGACATGCAAGTGACTGACTGACTGACTGACTGACTGACGTGAAGCAAGTCGCCGAGCCATATCAAGATATCTATCAATCAACTCAACGCTGAAAGATGTATGAAGAATGAGACATGAACAAGACCCTTTGTTTTATCTCCATTATTTCAAAACTTTAAATATAATTATTTCAGAAATTATGAATACACACAGCGCCAAAACTGACGAAACATACAACAGTCTTGATTATAACGAAACAATAATCGCTGCAGATGAAGATTGTGGAATAATGCGCTAGAACTGACGAAACAAATTAAAACGTAACAATAACAAAACGGATGAAAAAGTATATCAAATACAGAGTTACAAATGACGAAACAAACAAGAACAATCTTCACTCGTCAAAACAGCGAACAGACGAAAACACTTGACAGACCTCAGCCAGAAATGGCCACACACACACAAAAAAACACAGCAATTTTTGGCTAGGTGTCAAAACGATGACATCAGTAAGAAAAAACACCATAAGAACGACACTGATGACAATAATCGTAATTACAACGTCAATGTGACGAAATGTGTGACAGAAAATCGTAAAGAAACGATATCTATCTATCTGTCTATATGTCTGTCTGTCTGTCTCTCTTTCTCTCTCTCTCTCTGTCTGTCACTCTCTCTTTCTGTCTGTCACTCTCTCTCTCTCTCTCTCTCAAACCCACAAACACACAAAAAAACCGAACAGAAATACAGGAGCCGCAATTAGATAAAGAAACAACGATATCAATATCAGCAATGGCTGTTATGAGATTCGATGACAACAAACCGTGATTACACGATCTATATGATATTAAATAACAACAAATAATGATTACACACTCTATACGATGTTAGATAACAACAAACAATGATTACACACTCCATATGATATTAGATAACAACAAACCATAATTACATACTCCATATGATATTAGATAACAACAAATAATGACTACACACTCTATTTAATGTTAGATAATAATAAGCAATGATTACACACTCTATGTGATATTATATAACAACAAACCATGATTACACACTCTATGTGATATTATATAACAACAAACCATGATTACACACTCTATGTGATATTATATAACAACAAACCATGATTACACACTCTATGTGATATTATATAACAACAAACCATGATTACACACTCTATGCGATATTATATAACAACAAACCATGATTACACACTCTATGTGATATTAGATAACAAACAAACCATGACTACATATTCTATATATGACATTAGATTAAAAAAACATCACTATACATGGTTTGTTATAACATTAGATAATAACAAACCCAAACTACACACTGTATATGACAGTGATAACAATAACAAACCCTGACCGCACATTGTTTGTTATGACACCGATAACAACAAATCACACTACACACTCTTTATTATGACATTATATAACAAAAAAACCATGACTACACACTGTTATGACACTGACAACAACAACAAACCATGACTACACACTGTTATGACACTGACAACAACAACAAACCATGACTACACACTGTTATGACACTGACAACAACAACAAACCATGACTACACACTGTTATGACACTGACAACAACAACAAACCATGACTACACACTGTTATGACACTGACAACAACAACAAATCATGACTACACACAGTCTGTTATGACACTGACAACAACAACAAACCATGACAACATACTATTTGTTATGACATTAGATAACAACAGATCACGACTACACCCTATTTGTCATGACATTCATAACAACAATAAACAATAACCACACACTGTGTGCCATAACGCTAGATAACAACAACAACAAACAAAAACTACACACTTCTGTTATGATATACAAGAACAGTAAATCATAACAAAAAATAACTATATATATAACAAAATTTATAACTAACAATAACTATATGCCTATGCACATACGAAGAAAACTTAACTCATTAATACAACCCCGATGACAATGATAACAATTTTATTACAACGATAACATTTTTACGTCCGCGACACTAACAGTCTTAAGTACGTACTGCCATAGCCCGCTCACACCGATAACAACAGATTACGTTAAAACAACGAGTAGCTAATGAAAACGATGATAACAGGACCTAAAACACAAATAAAAAAAAAAGAAACGATAACCAGTCATGAATAACATTACCAGCAGTACGATCTGTAGCTTTGGAACAGGTGGTGGCAGCCTGTAGCACTATATGTACCCCCGCCGCCTCAAAGAACGCAAGATGGCGCCCAACGTTTTCAACGAAGCACACAGGCGGAATGTGAAAACACTTGAAGGTATGGACGGCATCCAAGATTTTATTACTCACGCGCTTACACACACACACTCACGCTTGTACTCACACGCGCTCGGCTATTACATCACTCACTCACTCACTCACCCACCCAGCCAGCCACCAACCCACTCACTCACTCACTCACCCACCCACTCACTCACTCACTCACTCAGCCAGCCAGCCACCCACTCACTCACTCACTCACCCACCCACCCACTCACTCACCCAGCCAGCCACTCACTCACTCACTCACTCACTCACTCACTCACCCACCCAGCCAGCCATCCAGCCAGCCAGTCAGTCAGCCAGCCAGCCAGCCACCCACTCACTCACCCACTCACTCACTCACTCGCTCACTCACCTCACTCACTCACTCACTCACCGAGATTCCCAGCTGACTGTCTGCGTCAGAGCTTGGTGAAAAATAGCCGGCCAAGACCCTAATCTACCTCCCAGTGGTGTCACCGGAAGAAAAAAAAAACAGACAGTAGTCTGGCCAAGTGAACGAGGATCGCTGCGGGAAGATTATCCCGGTTCTAAAAATACCCCAGCCCAAGTAGGATGTATTCGACCGAAAGGCGTACAACCATGACACAGCCCAAACAACGCCTTTCTGAGGGCGAACGACGACGTAGAAGAAGACTCATCTAGTCTGAAAATCTTCAAGACAACCCATCCATTGAAGGAATTCTCACGCGAGCTCACTGGCGCACACTCCCTATCCGACTCAACGTCTGTTTCTTCAAGATATTCAAGGCGCTGGATGCAAAGAGATCGAGTTTACGGGTGTAGAAATTTCTACAACAACAACAACAACTATAACAAAAGCAAAAATAACCACATCAACAACAGTAATAAAGAAGGCAACAAGGACATCAACAATAACATCAATAATAATTAAAACACAACAATTGGGGGGGGGGGAGAAGAAAAACCCATCAACAACATAAACTTCTTTAAAGTTAACAACAGCGATAATTAACATCCTATTCACTTATCCGTCTAATAAACTAAACCGCAAAGTAACTTTGCTCAGAAAGAAAAACAAAAGCAAAAAAAAAATTAGACTCAACGATATACAGTACATCCATAATGTACACAGATTACTGACGCCTAATGTTTAACATACCCCATCAAATGCGTACACCGCCCGCTTTCAACAACCAGAATCATCAACCAATTACATGTACGCACAAGACACAATCGTTCATCCAACAAAAGCAGAGTCAGGGTTTAAGGTCAAATTTAACAACATGCACCCAGGTACGCACACAAACAAAATGCTGATAGTTCCAATTTTCAGTACAGGTTACTGGCTGTCTACACGCTTCTTATATCTGAAAGCTGAGAGACAATCATCTCAAAGTGTAAAATATAGGACTTTTCGTCGAGTGAAATTACTGGGAAATTTCAGGATTAATGCAAACAAAACAAAACAAACAAACAAACAAACAAAACAAAAAAACACACGCAGGCACATCCATAGGCACTCTCTTTAAAAAACCTACCTACCTACCTACCTATCTATCTACCTATTTACCTCCTTACCTACTTACCTAGCTAGCTACCTACCTACATAGCTACCTTCCTTCCTTCCTACCTACATACCTATTTACCTCCTTACCTACCTACCTACTTACCTACCTACCTACTTACCTATTTATCTCCTTACCTACCTACCTACTTACCTACCTACCTATTTACCTCCTTACCTATCTATCTACCTACTTACCTACCTACCTATTTACCTCCTTACTTACCTATCTCCCTACCTACCTACCTACTTACCTACCTACCTATTTATCTCCTTACTTACCTACTTACCTACCTACTTACCTACCTACCTATTTACCTCCTTACCTACCTACCTACCTACTTACCTATTTATCTCCTTACCTACCTACCTACTTACCTACCTACCTACTTACCTACCTACCTACCTACTTACCTACTTACCTACCTACCTACTTACCTACCTACCTACCTATTTACCTCCTTACCTACCTACCTACCTACCTACCTAGTGAGCACTCGCCCCACCTTAACTCCACTCAAAACGTTACTCACTCTCTCCCACTCACTCCTCCTAACACGCGTAATAAAACGAAATAAGACTAAAAATGAAAAACAAAAACAAAAACAAAACCCACGTGATGAATCAACAACGCCCTACTCTGCTGCATCTCAGCCACATAGCCCTCTTTTCTTATCCTAAAACAAACACGCACTGAGACACTTCATTACACAGAACTTCCAAAAATCTACACTAGCCAACTACGTCGCAGAATATTACCGCTAATCTGCCTAAAATGTACGGCAAGGTAGAAGTGAAAGCCGGCCTGGCTGATATACCAGGACGTCAGTCTTAAGCTTTCGGTGCTTACCGCCTCGTGGCGCTATCTGAATGATCCGGTATTTTTTGGTTTGTTTAAGATCCCTATTTAAGGATTAACATCTGCCCACATTTTGTCTTCTGTGGCGCTGATGTTTACGGTTATCTACATCAAGATAGAGGGGAAAACTGTAGGAATGAAACCTACGCTGATCTAGTATATTCCAAGATAACGGTTCTCGTCTCTTTATGAGTATAAGTATAAATATATCAATATAAATTAGATTTCATCTAATAAAATAATTTGCTAAGTCTGGTTGTAAGACTGTATCCTTTCACAGAGTTAGAGTAAAAAGGTGTGGGCAGAACGGTGTGTTTGTAGATTGTTTCGTTTCGTTTGCATTAAGTAAGCTTAGGGTTAATTATAAAATAAAGTTTAAATATATATATATACATATAAGGTTAAACGAAGGCAGTTTAAAAAAAAAAGGTCACATGATTTTAGTGTGTGTTTTTTTTTTTTGGTCGGTTTATTGACCCTGTTTATCAGTTGCTGGTGAAATTAAGTCGAGGATTCTTAAAGCGAATAGCTTATGTAGGAAAGTGGGTAGCGGACTCGTCATTTATGGCAAACGTCGGTGGTTCGAATCTGGTGTAGAGACGTTCCGAACAACGCTTTAGTATGGGTATCTGGTCCCTCCTTGAGTTAGGGAAGGAAAGGCTGGCCACATCACCCTCTAGTGTGTGGAGAGGTTTAGGAAGCTATAAGCACTAAAACCATGTCCCCTACCTACTTACCCATTCAACCACACACCCATCCTAATTATCTACCTACCTACCTACCCATTCACGCACACATCCATCCTAATTATTTACCTACCTACCTATCCATTCACTCACACATCCATCTTAATTATCTACCTACCTATCTACCCACCCATTCACCCACACATCCATCCTAATTATTTACCTACCTACCTATCAATTCACTCACACATCCATCTTAATTATCTACCTACCTACCTACCCACCCATTCACCCATACATCCATCCTAATTATCTACCTACCTACTACAAATTCACCCACACATCCATCTTAATTATTTACCTACCTACCTACCCATTCACCCACACATCCATCTTAATTATTTACCTACCTACCACTCATTCACCCACAACACATCCATCCCAATCATCTACTTACCCACCAATCCACTGACGTATCCAACAACAATAACCACTCATATATCCACACACCCACTCACCTGCTCACCCATTCATTCATCTATCCACCCACTCACTCACGTACTGCTCACTCATTCAGCTACCATCTACCTACTCATCCACCCACCCACTCAACTAACCACCCGTCTACTCAATCACTCAAATGTCCACCTGCTCACCCACTTGTTCATCAATCCACCTAGCCACTCACGCACTCACTCTGTCTGTATGTCTGTCTGTCTGAAGGTGTGATAAGGCCAATGTTTACTTTGCCACCTATAATCCCACAAGCTGAGAACCTCTGTGTAAACACATCTCCAATGTTCCAGTTTGCTTTCACACTACAAGCCCAGTGCGATTTACTTCACAGTTCCAATTAACACTAATAATTCACACTCGGTGGCGTGCCATTCATGGCCTGTCTTTCTGGTCATCTCAGTATTCAATATATCACAAGTGAAATGTTCGAGCAGAGTGTCCTTGGCTACATCTGAAAGACCTATCACCCATATAACGCTGGACGTGAGGTAATAATTACCGCAGGTTAAAAAAAAAACCGAGTCCTTTATGAGAGTTTACTGTCTGCATACTGGTTTCATTCTCTGAGTTTTCTAAACCATTCACGGGGTTTAAAAGAAAGCAGGGGCACTGCTCTATTTGAGGTGGAATCGAGGGTTAAAATTTAAGGGAGAAATGCTGCAGGAAGAGAGAGAGAGAGAGAGAGAGAGAGAGAGAGACTTACATCATCTTACATCCTTCCTGTGCAGTTAAAGGTCACATAAGGCTCGCATGGTAGTTCGCAGAGTTTACTGTTTTCGGCGGGCTTTTCAACCTCAAGGAACTTTATGTCTACTAATCTGGCCTCTCTTAACAATGTCCTCTTTAGAGTTTCAAGTGGTCGACCTCTTTTTTTTTTTTTTTTGAGAGGGGAAGAGAGACTGAAGTCTGCAAAGAGAGAGAGAGAGAGAGAGAGAGAGAGAGAGAGAGAGAGAGAGAGAAGAGAGAGAGAGAGAGATTGCAGGAAGAGAAAATGGGAAACTTTTCAGTTTTTTTTTTTGGGTGGGGTGGGGGGGGGGGGGGCTCAAATATGTATGTCATGTATGATCTTCTTTTGGTTATGATTACCTTCACATAACAAATTCCAAATCCTATATGGATCTTCTTTTGGTTATGATTATCTTCACATAAAATTATCCCCAAATCCTATGTGGGTCTCTCTCGGCTTGTTAAATAACATACCCCCAATCCTACATGAATCCTCGTCTGATTAAACTACCTTAACATAACGCTTGCAATCCTATATCAGCCTTCATATATGATTATTTTTATACGCCAATCCTACATGAGTCTTCAGATATGAATACCTTTGTAACATATGACCAATCCTAAACAGGTCTTCACACGTGATTACTTTCCTTTGCACATATAACATATGGCAAATCCTAAATGCTCATATTTATCAAAGATCACCCTAACATAACACACTCCCAATTCTATATGAGGTTTCCCTTACTAAGTTACTATAACAAAACGCACTTTCAATCGTACAAGCATTTATCACAAGTTAATCACCACCGCATCAACTGCGAAGGAATTTTATTGCGAAAGTACAGGAATATGAAACAGACATAATAACAACAGTAACAATAAAACAACAACAACAGTAACAACAAACTTATTATCACCACAAGAACTGTTTCTTCCACTAATCAAAAAAAAAAAAAAAAGGGACAAAGACGCTGTTCGATTAGGAAATAAGCGACCCTTGGCTGACATGCTAGCATCAGGGTTAGCTAACCATAGCTGACCAAGACCCTGCTGTCCCACTTCTCCGTTGGTACGCTCGAGTAACAGGGCTAGCCTGGCTAACGAACGAACGAACATACTTTATTTTCAAAGGGTTAAGAATTGGGCAAGCAGGCCCGTCTAACATTCTGCCCTTCATCATACACCTTTCACTTATTCACGGTCTTTCAACATTTATTAATGAGCATTAATAATCAGGAAGACACAATTAAACGATTACATAAATAAATAATAAACTTATCTCTTGTCCATACACTCTACACTCTGATTTATGCAACATCATGAAATAAATTTCATTCTTACATTCATTCAAAACTAAAATATATAGAAAAGCTGTTAAAAAATAGAACACTCAAGCCATACTTTAAACTACTTTAGACCATGCTTAGGGAGGCATATAGTCCATATCAAACAGATGTTGACAAAGTTTGAAGTTATAAGGACGAATATTATTTGTAAGTTTTACATAAGTTGGTAGGGCATTCCAAAGGTGGGCAACTGATTAAGAGAAGCTTTTTTTTTTTTAAAACATGTCAAGCCTTGGTTTTAGGAGAATACAATTGCTTAAGCGTTGACTGTGTTTTGAGTTGGATTTGAACAACGACCGCAGATAGGGTAGAGCATTGTGCGATGGAATTTTATGAATTAATTTGGCCTTGTTGAAAATAAATCTCTTATGAGGGGTAGATTATCAAGGTAGAATGTCCTTATTTGTCATATATGCTGCATGTTTGCCATCTATAAGCCTTACTGCTAGTTTTTTAAGTGAATAAAGTCTTTTCATGTTTGGTATGGGACAACCATCCCAGACTGTGGAACAGTGGTCCAAGTGTGTTTTTATCTGTGATGTGTAGTATATTCTTCTGGTGTCTACGTCAAGAAAATGTTTAATTTTAGTAAACTGGTAAACTTTTTGCGCAATGAGTTCGGTTAGATTGATGATTCCAGCTGAGGTGATGGTCAATCATGAGACACAGAGTTTTATGTTCACTAACATTCTCTATCTGTGAAGTTTCAGCCAACGGAGCAGGGATCGCCATAGTCCCCCATGGTGGTGGAGTCTGCTAAAGATGCACTGCATACTCCCCTGCTTTATTTAGCTGTACTCCGGGACTGAAAAAAAAATAGCTCCCACGCCGACACGATGCAGTGCCTCAACATCATCACAGCATCAGCTGCAATGAACACCAGTTCGCAGTTACAGGGAGACGAAATAAAAAAAAAGAAAAGACTAATCTACAAAGTGCGACCATAATCACCCTCATTTCTGTCACATTACACGCCAGCTTTATCACAAACATCAACCCCCATAAAGGTAAAATATAATCGTTAACAGGTTTTTTACCGTATACATCTACAAAGATAAGACTGGCATCCAACATCAATACATCGTAAGACTGCTATAAAGTGTTGTTTGTTTCGTCGCCAGTTTTCGACTTTCAGAAAAACCTGCCACAAAACCGAGGAAGGACGAATGTCAAAACACGAAACTAGAAACAGGTTTCGATATGCCGTTCACAGATGGCGAGGTTTGGCAAACACTGAAAACGTCTACAGGCGCTCTAACAAATGGGTGCATGTTTTCCAGCAAAACTGTTTGACGTGTGCTTTAGATCTTGTCTCTGAGTACGTGTATTCTGTTTGAGATAGGAGTTCTATCGTTTTGTCTCAGGTCTTGAATACGAGACTGGTGCGATTAATATCCAGAACGAAGAGAGAGAGAGAGAATCATCATCATCATCATCATCATCATCACGAAAACAGAAATCGAGACCGTCTCAATAGTAGCCTATTCATCGCACATTCAGGGGACACGATTCAAAAGAAAAATCATTACCAACTTCACAGTAGCCTCCCCTTCAATTATTCCTCACATATTCAAGGGACATGACCGAAAACAGAAATCAAGACCGTCTCAGCAGTAGCCACCCCTTCTGTTATTCATCGCAAGTTCAGGGGACATAACATTCATTCATTCATTTGCATGTCCCTTGCGGAACTTTGCCTCCCAAACAGCACTCCTGTAGGCCTCTCGGTTGTGAGCAAGATGGCCTGCTGCTGTTGCATCCATTTCCAGATCGTCAACGATGTCTTGCAGCCATCTTCGTCTTGGTCTTCCTCTTACATAACACAAGTACAAAAATCAAGACCTACTTAATAGTAGCCTCCCTTTCAATTAGTCATCACATGTTCAGGGGACATGACTCAAAACAATAATCAAGGCCAACTGAATATTAGCCTCCCCTCTAGTTACCTGTAAAGCGAGAAAGGGTCTTGGCTCGCCAGTTCTGGCGAAGCATTCCTTATCAGAATAAACTGGGAGACAAACCTGTCTATGAACCGCTGTGATGTATAATACACAAATACGTGGTCAGAATGAGATCAAGGTTGACAGGACAAAACAGTGACAGTGATTTGAACCAGCAAAGCGTGGTCGAGAATGCCACGCTTCTACCATGCTTCCTCCTCCCACAATCCGGTCAGTGGCGTCTCATTATCACGCAAAGCTGAGGAAGTAAGCCTTGACAGGCCCGGCCTGATCAAATAATTATTAAAAGCTTTTGAAATGTCTCTCTCTGTACATACGCGTATATTTCTTTGTCTCTCTGTCTTCGTCTTTCATTTCAGCTTTGAGACGTGAGGGAGGGGTATGAAACAAAGTACCTCTCTCTCTCTCTCTCTCTTTCTGTGTGTCTCCATCTTTATGTGTCTCTCTCTTAATGTTTCCCTCTCTGTCTCTATCTTTATGTCTCTATTTTTCTGTCTGTCTGTCTGTCTCTCTGTCTGTCCATCCGTCCGTCTGTCTGTCTGTCTGTCTGTCTGTCTCTCTCTTGCTTTTCTTATTCTCTAAATTATGAGGGGCGACTGAAAAGTAAAGTCTCCAAATGTATAACATTTCAGATAATATAAAACTCTAACACATTCTGACTATTTTTCAACATACTTCCCATTTTTTATCCCCGTGCCGTAATAATTGGAGGTTATGACATACCAGAGATTAGATATGCTGATGGTACAGTATTACTGTCCACACCGCAAAAAGGAATGGAAAAGACTAATTATGTCAGTCTGTGAGAATAGTGAAGAGGAAAACTTGGAAGAAGTGGAAAGTTTTGAATATCTTGGTTCATTACTAACTAATAATGGAGATACAATGAGGGAAATTAAAAGGAGGACATCTGTCGCTCTTCAGAAAGTAAAACAACTAAAGAATCTGTGGGGAAGAACAGACAGAACTACAAAAATAAGATTTTTAAAAGCATGCATCTTTCCCATCGCAACATATGCCTGTGAGACCTGGACACTTAACAAAACAGCTGAGAAACACATAAATGCCTTTGAATGTAAATGCTACAGAAGAGTTCTTCAAATATCATGGACACAAAAAGAACAAATATATCCATACTACAAGAACTTAATATTGAAGAAGGTTGGCTAGTAAAGAGGATTAAAAAAAGAACATTTAAATATTTTGGATACATTAAACGTCATGATAAGCTAGAGAAGACCGTGTTGGAAGGGTACATAATGGGAAAAAGAAAGAGAGGAAGACCAATGCGAAGATGGCTGCAAGACATCATTGATGATCTGCAGATGGATGCATCAGCAGCAGACCATCTTGCTCACAACCGAGAGGTCTATAGGAGTGCTGTTAGGGAGGCAAAGTTCCGCAAGGGACATGCAAATGAATGAATGAAAAGTCCCCATTTATAGCTACGCATTTTTCCAACCGTGATACCTAATGTTTCATTCCGTTGATGAAGAAAGTTTCTGGTTTTTGTCTGAGCCAAGTGAGAACAGCAGCTTCAACTTCGGCATCTGATGAAAAAAAGCCGACCTTTCAACGTGTCTCCTTCAATTTAGGGAACAGCCAGAACAGCCCGTGCCAAACCTGGCTGTAAGAAGGGTGTGGAGCAATTGTGAATTTCAGGCTTGTCACAGTTTCCTTCGCTTGTCCACTACAATGTGGCCTCGCAATATCGTGAAGCAACAGGGTGTTTCTGACTACAGGAACGACTGTAAATTCCCAAAGGTACTGTGACAACTTGCGATCACTCCAGCAACATATCCAAAAAATTACGAATGAAAGGAGAAACTTCCTTTTGTATCACGACATTGCGAGGCCACGTTGCAGTGGACAAACGAAGGAAGCTGTGACAAGCCCGAAATTCACAGTTGTTCTACACACTGCCTACAACCCAGATTCGGCACCGCCCAACTTCTGGCTGTTCTCTAAATTGAAGGAGACACGTTGAAAGGTCAGCTTCTTTCATCAGATGCCGAAGTTGAAGCTGCTGTTCTCACGTGGCTCAGGCAACAACCAGAAACTTTCTTCATCAACGGAATGAAACATTAGATATCACGGCGGGAAAAAATGTGTAGCTATGAATGGCGACTATGTTGCAAAAATAAGTTTACAATATGTAAGAGAATTGAATGTGCTTCATTGTGATACTAGTTTTTTATCATTTTATATTGTCAAAAATTTTGTTTATATACAGTTGGGGACTTTACTTATCAATCGCCCCGCGTACTTTTTAAAATCCTTTTTGTGTTATATCTTTTTTTTTTCATTTATTTTGTCTCATCGTCTTTCTTTTTTTTTTTTTTCTCCCTCGGATCTCTTTCCTCTCTTCTCTTTATCTTTTTTTTATTCTCTCTCTCTCTCACTCTCACCCCCACTACAAAACTTTCACTTTTTTCATTTCTCTCCCTGCTCTATACCATCCTCTTTTCCCCCCTCTCTCCGCCCCTTTTCCTTTTTTCAGCCTATCCTCCTCAACATCCTCACCTCTTTCATTTTTTTCTTTAAAACTGAAAATACCTTTCTGTTCTTTCTCACTGTGTCCTACAAAACAGAAGCACGTGCATGACATGAGACATGAGCAGTGCGAACTACATCCGCGAGAGACCCTCCCTCGCGTTATCGAGCTACTCCAAATAAACAGGGTGTGTGTGAGAGACAACAGGGCGCTGAACGAAGTAAAAAAAAAAGATAAAACATAAAATATGACAAGGTGGAGCCTATTGACAAGCTAAGCATTACAACTCCTTGTACCTGGCATCCACCTGTCTCCTGTTTCCAAGGACAGAAACAATGACACCCACAACAACCCGCTCCCACGGTCACTATCGGGGGGGGGGGGGTAATATGACACCACCTGGTTAAAAAGGATTCGGAGAAAAACAACAATAGCAGCGATAATCACAACAACAATTTCTACCGTTCTCTCTGTTGTATGCGTGATGGTACGCACCGATGAATTCCAATTATTCAATCTTTGCTGATGCACAGAGAAATATGCTTAAACCGCATACAAGCTCGAGTGCCCACATGCAACACTCAGCACAGCTTCCATAAACGCGGGCAGAGAGTTCTCACACAGCTTCCATAAACGCGGGCAGAGAGTTCTCACACAGCTTCCATAAACGCGGGCAGAGAGTTCTCACACAGCTTCCATAAACGCGGGAAGAGAGTTCTCATAACAGTCTCTGAAACGTTGCAAAACAACAACAAAAAAATTCCCCAACATTCTGTTATCGCTTATGTTTTCTGTTCTCACTTACGACAGGTCGGCAGAGATCGAATTTCTGAGTTTTCTAAAACTTGTCGTTTCAGCAAAATTTAGGAGTAACTCCTCCTGCGAGATCTAGACTATTTTGTAAGGCTTGTTTCTAGTTTGAAAACGCGCATGCGCAGAAACGGAGGTATAGTCGGAACGCCAAAACTTCGATTCTGAATTGTCTACTTTCTCTACAGTCAAGCTCATTCATAGATGCACATTTTTAAAAAACTGATTCGAAATCCACCCCTCCCCACAAAAAAAACAAAAACCTCATATTCCGAAGCAAATCGATCGATTAATGAAGTGCTAAGAATTAAGGCATATAATTCGTGACATCTGACAACATTTCTCTCTCTCTCTCCCCCTCCTCCTTTTTTTTTTTTTTGGCCTGTAGTTTTCTGTTTTTCTTTTCTTTTGCAGGAAAGTGAAGTCACCAACTGGAGAGAGAAGATCAGGAATAAAGAGGAATGATGCGACGACGACGACAACAACGAAGAAGAAGAAGAAGGTTTTCCTACTATCCTATTCTGGCTATGACTCCTCCGTGAATGACACATTTCTATCTTCTTCAACTTTCCATCTTAAACTGTTTCAGATTCCGAGTCCACAGCCATAATGAGGCTGCTATATCTCTCTGCTAATTGAAATAAAAATCACGCGTTTGAAAAAAAAATGTTTATCTTTCAACGTTCAACTCGGAATAAAACGCAAAAAAAAAAAGCAAGATGGTGGAGCTTGTAAAAGGTTGAAAAGGTAAAAATCCCCGTTTCCATTAAAGCAAACTGGGGATACGGTGTTAGGCCCGTATTTCTAAGACCTTCGGCACATGAAAGTCTGATGTGGTCAGTTTCATTCCTAGCCGCATCTACCTTCTCAGATTTTCTCTGGCACCCATTTTTTTTCTTAGGCTGGGTGGAACCTGGGGCCTTTTTTGTTGTTGTTTTTTTTTTCTTGGTGTGGTTGTATCAGAAGTAAATCCCTACTGGGTTTGTAACACACGAATATTTTGTACATGGCATTCATGTGAATTTATACTTCATCTCTCTCTATATATATATTTCTTCGTCCTGTGTGTTTCTGTAGGATTAAGGCTTACGCCACAACGTCACAACTGTGTACTTGTTAATTAACAAGCTGTTCCTACTTTTGTCCTAGTTTGTACATTTTACTGGATTTCTAGACCCAGCATCTAACCACTCACCCAACCAGGCCGCCTCATAAAATGTACACTCACGAAATAACGGGAATCTTCTTCTTCTTCTTCTTCTGCGTTCGAGGTTGTTGGTCACATCAGATCCTGATCCCTGTCGACAGGGCAAAGCCTGCAGTCATCTCCAGATCCTGATAGGAGCTCCAAAGCTTTTGCCCCAAGCTTGGGTCCTCAGGCCATGTCTCACATCTTAGGTCTGCATGGTTTGGGCACTATCTTAATTCTGCATGGTTTGGGCACTTCTGAAGGGTATGTTCTGGAGTCTGGACTCAACTGACACATGGACACTCGCCTGTGTGAGACATTTTAAGTCGATGTAGCCTGCAGTGGCCTGTCCTTAGGCGAAAGAGGATGGTTTGCTGATGTCTTTGCAGTTGGTGTACTGGATCTGGGTTCGTAGTTGCATTTTAATTGATTTTTTTTACATTTAGGAATAAAGTGAATGACTGAAGAATGAACCTTATAATCAGGCAGTCACTGACGACAGAACAATAACTACATCAGTCAGAGCATTCATAGAAGACATGATACTCGCTGAACCATGTGAACAGGCAGTTGTTTGCCCTACAAAAGTACGAAATTGTAGTTTCACAAACTCTCTCGCACGCCTGTAAGCTTAGCCCGCACAACACAAGACGTTCTTGCATTATCCGTGTTCATATTTTACTGTGCATGCCTCGACATTTCCGATCACGGATTATTATATTACGCAGAAAATTAAGTGTAACTTGGCAAAAATGACGGGAGAGAGGAAAATATGAATTGACTATTTTTTTTCCAACGAAATTTTACTCCCCCCCCCCCCCCCCCCCCCCCCCCCCGCTGCCTCAATGCTATTTCCTGAACACTACTGAAAAAAAAAGACAGAGAAATATACCTTGGCCGCCATAAATCATGCAATTTATTTCTTAGCACTTCACTGGCCGATCGAATTTGTACTGAAAGGTACTGTAAACGTACACAACTATATGCATCATCATCATCATCAAGTGCCATGCCGGTTGGTGTTGGCTGTCATGCTGCTTCACAGATCTTGGCCCCTTCTTATTCTCCATCAGCTCAGCTTTTTTTTTTAAAGGGGGTGGGGGGGGGGGGAGAGGCAGTGCTAGAATGTCCCTGATTTTTTTTCTCTTGGTCTTCCTTTGTTTCTCTTCCCATTTATCTTTTCTGTGGTTACGATGTTTTCAAGCTCTCCTCTTCTTATCTTACGCCCAGAGACTGATGAATGCTGTTTTCTTGCGGATTTAATTAGGTTCCTTTCTACACCGGCTTTTCTTAGACATCACCTGTCTGTCATCTTAGTTGTCTATGGTACTCTTCAACATTCTCCTAAGAGATCACATCTCTGTTGCCTCTTGTGACCTTTGCATCGATCTCTGATTGTGAATGATTCACTTCCGTACAGTAGGACTGGCCCAATGCAGCATTTCAGAACTCTCTTTCTGATATTCAGTAACAGTGTGTTTCTCGTTTGTTTGAAAGCTGTCTTTTTTTTGGCTTATACACAAAAGCTAAAAAAAATTATTATAACGAAGGAAGCGCTGACGACTGAGGGCAACGTGGATTCAAAAGGTACAAACTATGACGTTCAGTACCTTTCTATTCCTTCTAAATATCCCCCCCACCAACCACCCCCTCTAGGATATTTACTTGTCTAGACATGGCAAACGATTACCCAAGCCAATATAAACACACAAAGCGCCAAACAATCAATCTGGAAAGATGAATGTAACAATTAAATCCACTCTTTTACGACCAGTCCAAAGCGCTTGGGGACACAACGTGAGCGCTTAAATTTGCTCTAGCCACTGACAAACGTCAAAAATTTGTACTCACGTCTGGTCGTAGCCGCAAGTAATGAAAGCACCATGGCAACGGTCACTGCCTCTTGTAGATTCTCGTCGTGTTCTCGGTGCTTTTCAGTCTGTCTTCTTTAGTAATAATTTTCAAGTTTCAGAGAACGCTTGTATAAAAAAAAAGATTGACTGCGCCTCAAGGTAATCAAGCTCAAGGTACGTTAGCGTGGTCATGAAGGTGTAATGATGTTTTTTTCCTATGCAAGGTACGTTAGCGTGGTCATGAAGGTGTAATGATGTTTTTTTCCTATGCAAGGTACGTTAGCGTGGTCATTAATGTGTAATGATGTTTTTTTTTCTATACAAGGTGCGTTAGCGTGGTCATTAAGCTGTAATGATGTTTTTCTATATGTCTATATATATATGTTTATACATGTATCGTGATATCCCCCAGACTTTCTCGCGAACCCTAGAGTTCAACCTCAGTTGAGAAACGTCATGCAGAGTGGACTAAAGATAGATAGAGGAGTGTAGTTCAGTTTTACAAAAAGACAGAGTGAGGAAAGTTGGTAAGAACGAGAGCGGCAGAAAGTAAGACGAGTACATATAAATGAAGAACACACACCTATCCACTGTTTCGGCAAAAGCCTTTTTTTTCAAGGATCACAAACAAAAACAACACAACAGATAAAAAAGACACTTAGCTTAACAGGGCATAATAGCGCATATAGAAGAAAAAGAAACAGGCAGTCGACGTTGCTGGAGCATCAATGTCAGGATTACATAAGCTGTGATTCACTGGAGTGAACACAAGAGGGAGACTTTTCTGAAGGCTCCACCAACCATTAGCAATTACGTTTAATCTTTCCATCCTGGAAAGATCAAAGTACGGAATAATGTTCTAGCCTACGTTTCTCATTCACTGTTTCCAAACTTCATAAAAGCACCAAATGGCAACAGGGAAGATCGAAGGTAGAAAGAGATAAAGGTAGACAGAGAGAAAAGATGTTTGATGGTTTGGCATCCTGCCATGGGAAATGCTTAGTGACAAGCCTGTTGAGATGGACAAGGGATCGAGGGTTGTGGAAGGACATGATATTCTACTCCTGTCGCCAAGGACCATGAGGGAGAGGAGGGGGGGGGGTGTTAGAGAGATATTCATAAATGTTTCTTCCATTATCCTTCCATGTTCTACCTATTGCTGAAAATGTCCCACGTAGCATATTTCATCGTATGTAAAAATAACTTCCACATCATTCGTTTTTAAGACAGAAGATCGCCGTGGGTTACAACTGGTCGGTGCTGTGGACGCTGAGGATGATGATGTCATTGAAGATAAGGACGTTAAGACAGGTCGTCGTGACAAGGAAGCTTCGACTTTATCTATTTAACAAATTTTGTTGAATATGAAAACACAAGTTGTTTTCATTCTTTCCTTCATTAGCACATTTTGCTCTCCCGTTATTTTTTCGACAGGTTACAACTAAATTTGAAACGTAACGCAGTAATCGATGACTAGAAAAGTAGAAGGCTTATATGACAATAATGTGAAAACGAAGACCACAGGAACGTTCTGAAATGTTTGTTATCAAACTTTCATAGCTATTTCTAATCGCTGACCTCGCAGCCATAGCGCATGACCCAGATTAAAGTCGCAGGGACTCTGGTCGCCAGAATATTATTTCTTTTTACTAAATATATTAAACTTTTTGTTGAATGTACTATACTTTCTGCTGAATATATTACATATTTTGCCAAAAATATACTATCTGTTGAAATATTATACTTTCTTTTGCAACATACTTTTTTGTTGAATATCTTCTTCTTCTTCGTTCGCTTCTACCACCAAGATCGCCCCGTGATCCTACTGAATTTACTCCTGTGTTTCTCGCGATAGTTTCATTTAGGATGGAGGCTCAGAGCATTGTGGGGGTTGGGCCTATATTCTCGGTGGGTCACAGAAGCGGGATTGCGTGACACTGTGGTTTTCGTCGGATTTTGTTGAATATACTACACGCATTGTCGAATATATTATACTTTTTGTTGAATATATTACATTTTATAATATATACATTCCGTTGAATGTACTGTACTTTCTGTGGAATATATTATACATTCTTTTGAATATATTCTACTTTTTATATTCTTTTGATGAATCAAGTCCCATTACTTGTTTAGGGTCGCCTCATAAAAAAAAAAAGGATTGAGAACCGCTATTCTAATCACACATTACCTTTCTTCCTGTGCCACTTAGGCAGCACAGTTCAGATATTTTTCCTACCGGTCTCCATCTTTTCTCTCTTCTCTTCTGTCCCCCCCCCCCCACTCAAAGACTGTCAAGATCACTCTATAAACTGTGCTGTCTCTCTCATGACATGTCCAAAGAATTCTGATTGTGTCATTTCCATTATCATTTTTGTGTGTGTGTGTTTTTTTTTTCAACACCTCTTGACATCAAGGCTACGTCGCATTCGATCTTCATTTGTGAGCATTAATGGCCAAAGCAAATCATCAATGGTAGTGCTGGAACTTCCCCCCCCCCTCTCTCTCTCTCTCTCTATCTCTATCTCTCTGTATATCTTGGATGTGTGACATATATGCGTCATCACGTGCTGGGGCGAGAGGCACGTTCTGTTCTTGCCAAGACTACCAACGATTTTTTGCGCTTTCTCCCATCTTGTGGGCCACTCCATATAAACCATGACACATATTAGCTCTCTCGCCCGGGATGAATTATGAACGAGTGAATAATCTGTTGAATGTCCCAGTTGTTTGTACGTTCGCTGAAGGAAGAACTACACAAGCTATGGAAGACTAAAAACAAAAAACAAAAACAAGGGTTGTCACTGCTGCGGTGATGCTTGACCTCCCCGGAGACTTTGGCGTGAGGTTGTCAGCCGCGAAGGGGCTGCAGCATGGGCACCGGGCTGGGCTTGTGGAGGGTTTACAGTGACTAGTCTGACGACCCGGAACTGAAACGAGCTTTCTTTGTAGACTACGCCACCGTGGAAATCTGTCTCGTTAGCAGGGGGCCGAGCTTGTCGCTTGGAGCACTGAAGGAAAGGTTGGGGGCGGGGGCGGGGGAAGGGTCTTGGCCAGACCTGGGTTGCTGTCCCAGATTACTGTGCTGGTCGATCCAACAGGAGTCATCTGTGTTCTCCGCCAAGTCTGTTGTTGTTGGTCTTCTGGATGTTGAAGGTCAAGATCACCTCTCCTCTACCCAATGATGATGATGATGATAGTCGGAGACTGTCAGTTTCTTCATGCTTCTGGGAAGGAGACGAGGTCGAATATCTCTCTGAGTAAGCTACTGTGATAGGCTACCAAGTTTCCTATTAAGTTCAACGATGGCATGGATCACGGAGATCCATTTTTCGCTTGCCGGACTGTTGTGAGACGAGAGAGAGAGTGAGGGAGAGAGAGAGAGAGATTGGGAGGGGAGAGAAAGAGAGAGAGAGAGATTGGGAGGGGAGAGAAAGAGAGAGACTGGGAGGGGAGAGAAAGAGAGAGAGAGTCTGGGATGAGAGAGAGATTGGGAGGGGAAAGAGAGAAATTGGGAGGGGAAAGAGAGAAATTGGGAGGGGAAAGAGAGAGATTGGGAGGGGAGAGAAAGAGAGAGATTGGGAGGAGAGAGAGATTGGAAGGGGAGAGAGATTGGGAGTTGGGAGAGAGAGATTGGGAGGGGAGAGAAAGAGAGAGATTGGGAGGTAGGAGAGAGAGATTGGGAGGGGAGAAAAGAGAAAGAGAGATTGGGAAGGGAGAAAAAGAGAGTAGTAAATATTATAGAGGAGTTTAAAAAATGACTGCTTTAGACTGATGGCACAGTAAACGGGGCTCGCGAACAAGACCTGAAAGGACTCTATCCTACCCCCTTCTTGGTTGCTCCTAGTAACAGACTAACATACTCATTCAGTATATAACTACCATGGGAGTCTAGCTGTAGTCCTCGTGGTACTGGGTTCTATCAAGAGCTCGTTTCTGTTGGAAAGTGGAGGAAGAGGGGTTTAAAGCAAACCACCGTAATCCACTCCTAATCCGACACTATACCGGTACTTTAACACGACCAGCATCAGGCGCAAGGAACACCAGCTGGTACATCTAAAACTAATGCTCGGAAAGACAACTGGACCTACGTTTTACGTAAACTGCACTGAGTTCCAGGCAAATGATTGGAACCTTTATGACAAGAAACCGAACGTTGAACACTTAAAGGCAATTTATCGAATGCCAACGGTAAACAAGAATTAAATGTGAAAACGGCAATTATAAATATCGACAGAGCAACGTTGACACTCAGCAGGGATCTCTCCACTTCGTGTTCATATTTCCACACGTGACTTGCGACAAAGGGTTGCCATTATGCGGTGATTTCAATCCCAGAGTTCTTCAGATTCGGAGGATGCCAATCAACAAAGGCGACCCATAAATCTTTGATATGAAGAATGTTCAGAGTGTTTCGCTTCACTGACATTATTTACAAAGCCGAAAATAGATAACAGGACATTAAGAAAAAAAAAAAAGATATGAAGAGTAAACACACAGAGAGAAAACAGTGGCTGGACAAAGACCTCAGAAACGTAAAAGTTTACATTAGAACTGGCGCTCAAAGATTCTCTCAGTGACACATGAACTTTCAATGTTTTATTTAGAAATGAGGTTAGGGCTGGCTGAATCGATAGGGCCGTGGTTTTTCGACCAGTAATGGACTTAAGGCACGGGATCGTACCCGCTCATCAGCCCCCCCCCTCCCACGGGGCTCTCGCTGGTGCTACGGAGTTCATGCACCCTGCTAAGATTTCTTTTTTTTTTTCCCTTCATGAGTGGATATTAGAGCGCGGTCCACATTATCAGCTATAATATCAATCTTTAATTGCAGAGATATCATCCTATCAGGAAGATGTCAGCATAGTGCATGCATTCCGTAGCACCGACAAGGACCTGAAAGAAAGAGAAATTTACAAGGGGGGACTCTATCTCTCACCCCCAAGTTCAAAGCTGACCAGGAGACCACGTCACCACCCGAATCGACCAGCTCTTCCCACATATTTCTTAAATCTAACCAGGACAGTCAATAACATCACCAGGTCTAACTCGACAAGTCTGTATGTGTCCCGACAGCCCCCTGGCAAGACGATCCCAGCACGAGTGCAAAGAAGCCCACAGCACTGGAGGGAATTCTTTTAGATTCCAGACCAACGGCAAGGGAGGCAGAACCCCTGCTTTCAGAATGAGAAGCCATATCGCTATGGAATTTGGCCATTCCAGTTATCTTATGATGGTGGTGAAGACCTTCTTCTTCTTCTTCTCTTTCAGTCTCTCTGGAACTACGAGCCGGTGTTCTCTGCAGCCGATGCGGTGAAGATGTTGGGGGCACAGCATCGTGTCGGATTAGGAACGGGTTATAGGGGCTATTTTTTTTCAGACCTTGAGTGGAGCTAGCTAACAAGCAGGAAGTGTGTAATATTTCTTTAGCTGGCTCCACCACTAAGGGATCTATGGCCATCCTTGCCCTGTTAGCCAGGCTAGACCTGTGACTTGAAAGGGGGGGGGGTGAGTATCAAAGGAGAGGTGGGACAGGGTCTTGGTTAGTTATGGTTCGCCATCCATGACGTTAGCATGTTAACAATGGGTGGCTTATTTGTCAAAGCAGACAGCCTCTTCACTCCCTGATGATGATGACAATAATGATAATGTCATATGTTACTTCTCTCCCTATTAGACAGGCATTAAGTGTCATTGATGTCACAGGAAATGTCATAGCAGTGTTCACTGGTGCATTTAAATGGAGAAATGACTATGAAAACACAAACAAACAAACAACAGAACATAGCCATTGTACAATTACTTTACCTAGTGCCAAATGGTGGCATTGGTCGTCCACAAAACCAGCAGTACTCCAACTGGTAGCTTGCTGCAATAGATTCCTTTTTGATTAAGGAGGCTAAACTGTCGTCCAAATGTTTTAAATCACTGAAAGGAAGAGAGTCCAGGTCGTATTTTTTGGCCAGGGACAAGGAAGAAGCAGGTGCCAAATAAGATGACAACGCCGTGTTTATATGCCTGCCTAACGATGAAGGAGACGCTGGATGTTGTGGCAGATTGTCTTTCTCGGTCAAATTAGATGTTGCAATGTAATCTAAACGGTTCCCGAATACACAGTCGCTTCTAAGGCAGGCAGAAGACCGTCTCGGGTTATACCTGGAGGGAGTTGCGGACGATGAGGACGACGACGGCGCTGATGATAAGGGCGTTAACGGCAGGTCGTCTGAGTTTAACCCGTGGCGGGGAAGCTTCGAAAGCGACGTGGGGGACGGAGTGGAGAAATCGTGTAAGTTCGGGGGCGTGGTCTCTTTGCTTAAACTCGAAGAAGACGACATTGACGAGGACGGCGTTAAACTTGAAGCACCGCTGGCCCCGTTATGGTGCGGGTCGTGCTTCAGCTGGTCAAGAAGTTTCAAGGACGTTGAACTTGTGCTTATACCCAGCGTGGATAAATGCGGGGCTCCAGGCTTAACGTCCATCCGGGATTGGTCGAAATATTGGTGTGCCCCCGCGATATTACTACCTGGTGGCTGGCTATTTCCGTTCGAAGTCGACAAAGCAGGATGTTTGGTCGGCGTGTGATGCCTGTACTCACCATTACTGGTAGAAGTCTGGGTGTCCTTGTAGCGTTTGTGTCTGAAATCTTCCGGGGAGTCGCCGTGCGCGTAGTGCAGAGAGAATGTGTTCTTTGAAGGATACAGAGAGGAATTAGCATGCGAACCAATTATATCGGAACGCTTGTCGTCTCTCTCCAAATTAGACGTCTGTTTGCTTGTGTTTATGTACAGCTTCTGACTAGTATCACAGTAGAGTGGGCTCATTTTGAGATCCTTCCTCAGTAAAGGGGAACTGGATTCGAAAGACTTCACGGAACTGTATCTGTCGCGTGATTTTGGGGAGCTGGCTACCGAATCAGCGAAATGAACAGAAAGGCCGAGATTGTAGTCTTTTCTGGTGCCGGCTGGTGGTTTGTGGCCGACGACTAGACACGGCGTGGCTGCTGATGTTGATGATAAAGAGCGCTGATCCCTCTGAATCAGGCTGCCCTGTCCTTTTTCACCCGAAGATAGAATCTGAATATCACGATCTGCAGGTTGGAAAGATCTTGTGTCTTCCTTAGACATAGAGTGGCTTCTTTGGACAGATACTACTGAAGGACTACTCTGAGCATTGAAGGAGTTGCTCCGCCCAGCAGCTGGGCACTTTCTTCTCGTGGGAGTGGCTGTAAACGCGTCCACAGCCATTGATTGGTCATCACCTTTCCCGCTTTCAGATGAGCTATTATCTTGGTTCACTGCAGTAGATGCGAACACACAGCCAGCACTTACACCACAACCATCCGCTTGAGAAAGACCATAATCAAGGCAACCATGGGATTTACCATTCTGGATTCTGGCAGTACCTGCTGCGACAGGTGAGTCTTGAATCTTTTCTGGCACGAAATGAACGTGGCCAGTTTTCGGCGAGCTTGTCTTCAGGGTCGAAGGTACAACATCCAGGTGGCTCAGATCATAATTTGCCACCGCGACCTTCTCGTCTCTGAAATGGGAAGGGATCCCTCCATTCAAGGTCAGGCAAACGCCGTTCTTTCCTGCAAGTAAAGCCACATTCTTCGTTGACGGGCTCACTCGTGGGTTCATATTTTGTTTTAATGAACCATCACAACCACAAACAATTTATGCGCATAAAACAGTGGTCCCTGAGCTGTCCGCTGTCCCAGGTTTATATCCACTTTGGAACAGACCACATTCACCGCGGAAACACAACTTAAGAAAAAGGGATACACAGCACTCAACTAGTTACTGCCATCTCTGGCGCTGGACAGACAAATGACACACAAGTACTGGTCTTGAATTGCAAGTATTAGATAAATATGGCGCCGCGGAACTGACGGGGCATCACCGTTACTCTAAACACCACACTCCTCACAGAAGCAGGTACACCCGGCTAGACAAGGGAAGGCGATTAGTGCCCGGCGGTGTTGAGAGCAGCGTCTCTGTGATGGGCGGGCCGGCCATAAGAGTAATAATGACAACAAATACAGATTAACCCTTTGTATCCTGACGGCACTCACAAGTACCTCTTTGTTTAAATTGCAATATTTCATAAATGCAAACATTCTTCTTGATTATACTCAAATAAATATGTATAACAGCCTTTTGTCAAACAACCAATAAAGGGCCAGCACTCTGAAATGTTGCTCTTCATTGTGAGGGGTGTACTTTTTTTATGCCCTGTCAAACAAAACTGGCTAATTTTTTTCAGAAAACTTGAGTTTTTTTTCCTCTTTGTAAATTCTATCCTTAAAAAAAAAAAACAACACAAAACATGAAAATGTTCATAAAAATTAATTTCCTTCTTTCTAAGTTCATAGCTCACCAAAAACTTCCTTGTGACAAAATAATGAACAAGTTACAGGGAAATTAATTCAGGATACAAAGGGTTAACAGATTAAAACCACAGGCCAACTACGACGTCATGCCGCCCCTTTTGGTAATAATAATAATAAATCACATATAACAGAACCGTAACATAAAAATCTAAAATATTAAGCATTCCACTTTTCTTTGACTCCAACCGGACTGATTTACGAAAAGAAAAGCCTGTTTAAACACGTATATAAACAACATTTCTCCTTAAGTAACTACACAAATGTATAATTTTATGTTGAACTCATTGTTTTACGCGTTTAAGTGGCATTTTAACTTTTTTTGGGGGGATTTTATTTTGTCTGAAATAAGGTTTTGAAAATATCCAGCCTGGGAGAACAAATTTGGAGAATGGAAAGATTTAAAGAAAAATAAAAGACAATCCGACAGCTCACGTCTTTTTTTTTTTTTGTGTGGAAGTTAACAAGCGTAGGAATATCACTGAAATCGCCTTGTACGGAGAGAGAGAGAGAAAAAAATAGTTCTTGTTCGCGGACTACAAGAATGCTCATCTGTATGAGCAGTTATAGCCTTGACAACTGTAGCTCTTCTGTAGAACTGTACAAAAAAAAAATTTAAGATAAACTGTAATCAGATGACAATAAAAGACGATGATAAAAAGGAGCACGAAATGTTTATGTGGAGATCCAAGACAGCTGTGCCTGTGGGATCCGTGCTGTTATTAAAGACTGGATAACAAGATAAGACACAACAATCCTGTCTCTTGATGGTTCTCCACATAACAGTTTATTGCAGTAGTTATTAACCTTCTCTTGGCCATGACCCCCACCTCGGTTTAAGAATTGCTGTGGACCCTTCATTATATATGAAAAAAAAATCTTAGCACCACTTGAGTTCTATTTATAGCTTTATTTTTATAAAGCTATAAACAGAACTCAGATTATGTTAAGATTTTTTTTTGCTGGTCTGTGGACCCCCTAAAATATCACGCCATGAGGGTACATGGACGTACTGATGGTGTATGGACGTCCTGAGGGCATATGGATGTCCTTAAGGTACATGGTGGCCCTGAGAGTACATGGAAGCCCTGAGAGTACATGGACGTCCTGAGAGCACATGGACGCCCTGAGGGCACATTGACGCCCTGAGAGTACATGGACGCCCTGAGAGTACACAGACGCCTGAGAGTACATGGACGCCATGAGGGTACATGGTCGCTCTGAGAGTACACAGACGCAGTGGGGGTACATGGATGCTCTGAGAGTATATGGACGCCATGAGAGTACACGGACGTCAAGAAAGTACACAGACGTCTGTAGGTTACATGGACTCCAGGGAAAGAAACATTGGTCTAATGTGCCCCTGGTTAACATGAACAGTACCCGAGGTAGCCTTCGCGATGACAGCGCCTGCAGAGAGGTACATTTCTTGTGTCCATCTCACTGAATTTTAAACAAAAGTGCAAAAACCCACTCCCCATCCTACTCGACGCTTATGCTCCAAGACCTACGGCGTCTGCCTCAGAAAGCGCAAGTTTCCTATTCCATGTAAACTAAAATAAGAATAAGAAATTGAACACTTTAGAACAAACAGTACCTTATGACGGATGAACACCATTCAGGCCAATAGGACAACTTTTATAAGGGACCCCCCCCCCCCCGACATATACAGTTCAATCAACCAATCACGTGCCATGCCGCGTGACGTAGGCGATCATTGCTCTCCACAATTCCCTGTATTTAGACTTGATTATGAGATCCGCCGGTGACTTTCTTCCTAGCCACACTGACAACCCATCCAGTAACTTTTCTCTCTATCTTCCTCTGTCTCTTCTTCCCTCAAGTTTTCCAATTGCCACAGTGTGTTCCAATTTTCTTCTTCTCCTCAAAAAATGTCCTACAGATCTCGCTTGTCTGCCTCTGATCTTTGCTGTAATTTGCCTTTTAACTCCAGCCTCTCTTAAGACTTCTTCGTTGGTTTTCTTAGCTGTCCATGGTACCTTCAACATCCTTCTTATGAACCACATTTCCATGGCCTCCATTCTATACAGTTCATGTTTTGATATATTGCCTGATTCCCCTCTAGTTGTGATCTCTACTATTAGACTTGGTATTACGCAGACCAAACACAACTTTAAGCCCTTAACGTTTCAGCCAACTATTTCTTTTATCACTTTCATGTAAAAAAAAAAGTTTACTATATATTTTCATAGTATTTTTCCCCTATTCATTCCGGTCCCTTTGCCCTACCGGGCCCCTGTGCTTAAGCCCATTCATTATCTATATTCGTAGGTATTCCATCATGAGTCCTTCAAGAGTTCAATACTGAAAGGTGAGGTGCGAGATAGCGCAGTTCGTTAGTATGCTGTTCTCTCGTGGCTAGAGCGACTCGTCCTACGGGTTTGAATCCCAGGTAATTCTCTTGTGATTTTTTTTTCTCTCACGTCTCACTAAAGTGCTTTGTCTACGAGTGTTTCGAGGTCTAATCCTACAAAACTGTTTTCTCTTACTTTCTCAGTAATGAAAAACACTTTTATATATTTAGAAAAGCATTTTTAAAAAAAACGGTACAATACTCAATAGTTCTTTCATACAAAAACACCCCCACCACCAAATAGTTCAATACTTAAAGAACCTTAATACAGAAGTAAAAACAAACATTTCAATAATTAAAAGTACCTTAATACACAAAAAAGAACAGTTCAATATTTAAAAGTACCTTAAATACAGAAATAAAAAATGAAGTTCAATACTTAGAAGTACCTTAATACAGAAAAAAATAATAAATTGTTCAATACTTAAAAATACAGTGCACTTCGATATTAAAAAAAAAAAACTCCAATAAAATCGTCAAATGTCAACAGAAAATCGCTATCACCCACAATTATACACCCACCAACCGAAGGGAAAACCCTACTTTATAAAAATACGTCTCAAGAGAGTTCGACTAAAACGCTCGACATTTACGAAAGAAATTTCTGTAAAGCCAAGCGACGGAAGTCGACCAGACTCGCCGTTTCTCGCGTGGGTACGTAGTATTTGTTTTCAAGTTTTTGTTTTCAAAGAGACTTTTTTGGGGGGGGGGGCCGAACTGGAATGGCGGAAACGACAATGGTGGCCCTCTGAAATGAATTTGTTGTTGTTGTTGTTGTTTTTCATTTGATTTTGTTTAGGATATGTGGAGATGGAAATAGGACAGGGAAGTTGCAAGGTCTGGTTTGTTTTGTTTCCTTAGCTGTGTTTTATATTATACGAGGGAGAACGGAAATGTTAAGGCAAAATCCCCTTTAATACGGGTAACTGAGACCAGATGTTATACAGTTATACAGTCGCCACATAGTCCCCCACACCCCCTTCTCTCTCTCCCCACCCCCCCCCCCCCCGACAAGTCGATGCATTTCTTGTTTTAGTTCAACAGTTATACAGTCGCCACATAGTCCCCCACACCCCCTTCTCTCTCTCCCCACCCCCCCCCCCCGACAAGTCGATGCATTTCTTGTTTTAGTTCAACTTACTTCTTTATTCCTTAGGAGAAGAACCTTTTCGGCTGCTCCTGAAACTGCACCGCTCCCTTTGTAAGGAGTGGGAAAAAAAAAGCAGTGACCCGGTTTTGATTGGAAATCCCACTGGCCAGAGACGGCCCCTTTTTGAATGGAAATGCCCAGTCCTTCGAGTCCGTCGCGGATCAGGTATATAAGATAAGAAGAGAGAAGTTTAAAAGAGATTCCATAAGCTGAGCACGCTGGAGTCCAGCGACCGTGTCATCGTTCAGACGTGGACGAAGGTGGTCATTCGATAGATGGAGGCTGACATGTGTATTTTAGTTGTGTGCATTTGTAATCAGGGTTGAACTCATTCAAGAAAATGTTTTTTTTTTTATGAATCAATAACGCGTGTGGAAATATATAAATATATGGACTTCATGCGCATAGTATTCGTTTGATTCGCATTGTCTTGTGGATCAGAATTTTGTAAATACAAGGATCGTGATTTTATAAAAAGGATTGTTGTTTCGTGTTCCTGTTATTTACATGTAAGGTGTGAACGTATGGTGTAGTCATCCTTCCACCACTCAGTACGACGGCGGCCAGACAGAAACAAAAGATTGAACAATAATTCACGTCAGTAAAAGTAAATATAAAATACTACACCAATAAATACAAATACTACACCTTCTTGAGTGAGAACATTTTATGGTACCCCCAAGCCATCATGCACTACATCATGCGCGGAAACGTATCAGCCATCCCAATGTGCAGTAACAGCGGGCAACGTAATCCGCCAGACTTCTCCGATCATGACTCGCGCCCTGTCAACGTGGGGGTGTGTGGGCCATGTTGATGGCAGATTAGATCGAGCCTTGTGGGTTACATTTGTCCTTCCCCGTTGTAAACTTTTCTATCCATTCTTAAACTTTGCTTAGTCATGCTGCCTTTCTTCCCGTACTGAGTCAATATTCTGCGGTGAATTTCAGCATAATTCACCTCCCTGTGCTCGAGAATGGTGCAATCCCACAGCGGGGCGTCCATGTTTAAATGACCTCTAGCTTCGACCAGACAGAGGGTAGAGCGCTGCGCCGTGCGTAACTGAACTGCCCATCAGCCATAGTGAATGGCAGACACGAGATGTCTGAAAAATCTGGGAGCTTGAGTTTTCCGAATTAATATTTAACGCAATATGTATAATTCTCAGAGTAAACATGATCTTATATCTTATATCCTTCCCGTGCTTTAAACGTCACGTAGGGCTCGCAAGGTAGTTCGCCAGTTCGTCCTGTTTTCGGCGAGCTTTTCAACCTCATCATGGGATTGTTTTGGAATTCTCTGATCGTTTCGTCTCATCACGTGACCAACATATGTCCATCTCTTTTTCCTGATCACCCATGAGACTGATTTTTGTTCGCTCATCTGTCTTATCTCTGCATTGTTCTTGAATTCGTTCCACTTGATGCCGAGTAATTTTCCTTAGGCATTTGTTTTCAAGAGTCTAATTTACTGTCTATTTCTTTAGTTGTTTTCCAGCTTTCGCATGCATAAATGAGGGTGGATATTACATTTGAATTGAATAGTCTTAACTTGGTTTTTGTGCTTATAACTTTTTAATGCCATATGTTCCCAAGATTCTTGAAGATCGATGCTGCTTTTGCAATTCGAATTCTAACTTCCTTTCTGGTGTCACCATCCTGGTCTATGTAGCTGCCAAGGTACGCATATTGACTGACTTCTTCAACAGCTGTCCCTTCTACGTGTATTTTTCCATTTGATTAATGGGAAGTTTCATTATTTTTGTTTTGTCCTTTTGCTAGCCAGTGAAGACAGGATATCTGTTTTTTTCTTGCATGGAATTCACATTGTCACTGATAAGAGTTATGTCATCAGCAAAATCAAGATCTTCTGGTTGGGTCCCATGTACCCAATCAATACCTGTGTTACTTGTGCAGCATTTTTTTTTCATTATGAAGTCTATTGCAATTCCAAAAATCAAAGAAGACAGTATACATCCTTGTTTCACGCCTGTTTCAATCTGGTTTTGAGTGCACAAACATATCCATTGTAGAGGATGTTGACACTTTTAGATGATATTCCATACAGACTTAAAATTCTCCACAATGATGAATATTGTAAAGTATAAAAACTGATCAGCTAGAACAGATAACGGACGTCACGTAAATCACTGACGGTCTTCCGAAAGAAAAATGATATAACGTAATGTTGATTATGCAACATCGTGCCCAGAAAATCCTAAATCCAGAAAACTGAGGTCCGCCAAAGCGAGGATTATCTACTGATTGTCACTGCCTTCCTTGGTCATTTGGTTGCCATGTGGTTTAAAAATATAAAAACACTGCAGAACACTTACAGCTAAAGACAAAAGGGATGACACGAGGTACAAGCAAAGCAGACGCGACTGAAGATGAATGAGAGAACGGTGTTGGCCTGTTAGTCTTCCAATCACCACGGCACATACAAGCCCACGTCAACAGGGCGCGAGTCATGATTGGAGAAGTCTGGCGGACTACGTTGCCCGCTGTTACTGTACATTTGGATGTCAGATATGTTTCCGCGCATGCCGTAGTGCATGATGGCCTGGGGTACCATAAAATTTGCTCAAGAAAGAAGCGGTGCAGACCTGGTTTCAGGAGCCGCCGAAAAAGGTTCTTTTCCTAAGAAATAAAGGAGGTTGAACTAAACAAGGAACTGTGAGATGGTCGAGTGGATGTCGCGCTGTCCTCTCGTGGCCAGGCAGCCCGTTTGTCCTGTCAGAGTCCGTAGCTCCTCTAGTCATGATCATTCTTTTGTCATTTTTCTTTCTCTAGCGTCCAAAGTTCTTAGTTCGTAGTTCCCCCATTTTTTTTGACGGCGAACAATACAACACTACGCTCCATAATTTACTGTGTGAATGGATCGTTGTGTTTTACGTGAAAAATGTGTACCTGAACACGATTGGAGCACTTAATGACACAAACAGGATTAGATACGAGGCCAAAAACAAAGATCGATAATTAATATGTTGTAGATAAGAACTGAAGAAACATACACTTAGTCTCAGGCCGAATTCGTGCACTGGGACCATTTAAGTAAGGAACTGGAGCTAGAGTTGAACTGAAGAAAACTATACCAGTCAGAGTCGCAAGGAATTTTATATGGAGTCGGAGACAGAAGAAATATACCTGCATACAGTTTCTGGTGTAGTCAAAAGACGTATATCTGTGTACGATTTCTCAAGAAGTCGGGAGTCAGAATAAATACACCTGTATACCGTGTTTTTTTAAAGAGTCGGGAGTCAGAATAAATACACCAGTATACCGTGTTTTTTTAAAGAGTCAGGAGTCAGAATAAATACACCAGTATACCGTGTTTTTTTAAAGAGTCGGGAGTCAGAATAAATACACCAGTATGTCGTGTTTTTTTAAAGAGTCGGGAGTCAGAATAAATACACCTGTATACCGTGTTTTAAAAGAGTCGGGAATCAGAATAAATACACCTGTATACTGTGTTTTAAATACACCTGTATACTGTGTTTTAAAAGAGTCGGGAATCACAATAAATACACAAGTATACCGTGTTTTTTTTTTGGGGGGGGGAGGGGGGCGCAGAACAGTTGCAGTCAGAATAAATACACAAGTTGCAGTCAGAATAAATACACAAGTATACCGTTGCTGTTTTTTTTATTTTGGGGGGGTGGGAGAGAGAGAGCAGTCCGACTCATAATAAATACACTAGTACACTGGTTTTTTGTTTTTTTAAGAGTCGGAGTTAGAAGAAACACACTTGTATATCATTTATGGAGGAACTGAGACTGAAGGTGGACTCGAATTGTAGTAAAATAGAGACGGTGTTCAAAGTCTGGCGAACTGAATCTATAGTCCTTTTGTAAAGGAATAAACATAACCCAAATTTCAGTAAAAACTATCAGCTTTCAAGAATATCAGAAATAACTAAAATAGCGCTACAAAAATAGTACAGTTTATTTATCCGTATATAGGTCCGATATCAAATATGGTGACACTGAAGAATGAAAGGCAGCCAGCTGTGTTATCGGCCGCGTCGTCGACTGCTTCAAGTTCCGGTCTCTTCGAGCTTTCCTCTCGTATTTTCAAGTTGGATTCCCGTCTACTCCAATGACGCGGCAAACCTACAGGAAAGCCGTTCTCCATATGGCACTATCTTCCTCCAAATCCTCTCAGCTTTCATCAATAATTGGGGGGGGGGGGGTCAGCCGTGGATATATTGGTGAACCTTTCTCAATAATCAACGACTGTTGATTATTTTGTTTTTTAAAAAGCAAAAACAAACTTAAGTCTAGATTTATTCGATGGAAAACCCTGGCTTCATTTTTACTAGCCAATGGCAAAACAGCTTCCATTACTAACCAATGGCAAAACAATTCCATTACTAACAAATGGCAAAACAGCTTCCATTACTAACCAATGGCAAAACAGCTTCCAAACTGCAATCTCTAAATGTCAGCCCTGTTTTCACAACTCATTCCGTAAACACCTGCTTCAGTTCTTGTCAACTCAGCTCTCTGAATCTAATCTCGGAATGAAAGAGAGAGCAGACTAGTACTCATTCGTCAATTTAATAAAGACCGTAGTGAGTGTATTGACTTAGCTGTGAATACTGTACATGCTAACAAACGCAAATGAACGAATATAAATCTATGTGTGCTGTTTTACTGCTTGATTACAAGGAAATGTCGAATCATGATGTTGTCTTTCCTGAGACCTTACTGTAATACTAGAACAGAATGGAGTTCTCAGTTGTAATACTAGAACAGAATGGAGTCCTCTGTTGTAATACTAGAACAGAATGGAGTTCTCAGTTGTAATACTAGTGCAGAATGGAGTCCTCAGTTGTAATACTAGAACAGAATTGAGTCCTCAGTGGTAATACTAGAACAGAATGGAGTTCTCAGTTGTAATACTAGAACAGAATGGAGTTCTCAGTTGTAATACTAGAACAGAATGGAGTTCTCAGTTGTAATACTAGAACAGAATGGAGTTCTCAGTTGTAATACTAGAACAGAATGGAGTTATCAGTTGTAATAACTAGAACAGAATGGAGTTCTCAGTTGTAATACTAGAACAGAATGGAGTTCTCAGTTGCAATACTAGAACAGAAGGGGGTCCTCAGTTCAGTCTATCTACACTAGTCTTTCAATGCTCCTCTTTCAAAATCCTGATTTATCACTGTTTCAATAACTTCTTTGTATGGATTTATGTGATTTATGGAGCAATGGTGCATGCTACATAGATAAACATGGTTTATGGTTCTCTCTCTCTCTTGTCTTTTCAGTGCCCAAGACACACATGGGGCTGCTGTTAAAAAAGTTCTCCACTTTTGTCCCCTTTTTTTTGTCGCTATATTCTTGGTTGTCTCCCTTCCTTTGCCAACATTTCTCTTTTTTCTGCTGTACGTCTCCATGCCTCTTTGGGATGTCCCATGCTTATTTATCATGTGGAGTTAAGATCAAAGCTGTCTGTGATAAGGTTACTTCTTAGGGTACTGTTACCCATATATTCGGTCACCTGTCCTCAGTACTAGAGGCTGATAAGGTAGGCATCAAGAAGGCTGCCTTTTCTTATCTAGATCCACGAGCAGCTGCTGCAGTGTTGAGATCTTCTGCAAGACTCAATGATTGAGTTGAACGGCAATTAATGGTAAATTATTGATTAAAAAAAAAGGAGGAAAAAAAAACGGAAGTGCTGACGGCCGCCGGTTACCCTAACCTGATTTTTTAAAAAGATCTAGTAACCAATGAAATCAGTTGGAGGATAATCGAACCAATAGGATGATGCTCAATACATACGAAGGAGGATCACCAAGTTTTCACTTTGATTCATCGTGTGGGCATTTTGTATATGTTAAATTTCGCCGCAGATAAACTAAAAAAAAAAATCACACGAACATTTAATTCCCGGCAATTTTTGCCAAGTGTGTTTTAATCTTACATTAAAAGCACAAAGTACCGAATGTTGAACTGACAAAACCGGTATTTCAGAAAGTAATTCATGCTAGGTGAATGACAGGTGCAGTTGTACCGGTTTCGAACAATCCTGAACCGGTCACTTCACTGAATTGATATCATTGAATATCGGTCACTGGATTGATATCACTGAATATCGGTCACTGGATTGATATCATTGAATATCGGTCACTGAATTGATATCATTGAATATCGGTCACTGGATTGATATCATTGAATATCGGTCACTGGATTGATATCACCTATACCGGTCACTGGATTGATATCATTGAATACCGGTCACTGGATTGATATAACTGAATACCGGTCACTGGATTGATATCACTGAATACCGGTAACGAGGAAACGAAAGCCATTTATGAGGAAGCCTGATATAGTTTTCAGATGCCACAGCAAAAAGTTGAAAAAGTACGCCCCACACCCCCCCCCCCCCAAGACAACCCCCACGGAGTTTTTTCCAGACATTTAGCCTTGTTTTTTTTCAGAATCTTTCTGTCCAAGTTTCAATTTGTAGTGTCAAAACATTTGTCACAGAATACTCTGTCTATGAGAGGTTTTTTTTCTGTATTCCAGTTTCTATACACAAGAAAGTGAGATGAGCACATATAAATAAAGAACATACAACAATCAAATATTTCCGCAAAATGCCTTTTTCAAGCATAACATACAAAAACAACGCAGCAGAAACTGATGAAAAATTAAATACTTAGCTGCTCTGGATTCCTCCTCCTAAGAAAAACGGGCATTAAACGCTCCCTGGACAGACGTAGGTAAGCATAAAGTGGAAGCAGGAGTTGGCTGAGAGATGAGGTAAAGGGAGGACGACAAAGGGTACCGTTTGGAAGAAAACATGGCGTTATGACCAATATGGTCCCAGCTTGCTCCCACTGGATACCTATGGCCTAAACAAAAGCCGCCAAGATGGCGCAGATAATAAATGCGAGAAAACAATACGTGGAGGGGTGGATGAAGGAAGACTCAGAATGAACAGAGAACAATGAGAACACTGTGCTTTTTTTTTTTTAATGTGATCCTTGAAAAAAAAAAGGCTTTTAGCAGAAATATTGGATTGTTGTATGTTCGTCATTTATACGTTCTCATCTTACTTTCCATCATTCTTGATTCTGTCCATTTTCCCTAGCTCTTTCCATCTGTTTTGTAATACTGAACATAATATACCTGTATCTACTTCATGATATTATATATAAAATATTGGCCGGCAACTTACAGGTAGCTAGAAAAGTAATCCTTGGGTGAACACAAAAATATTGCAAATCACTAGTCTATCTTCACCGGCCTGTTTATATACTTAACCTCAGCCTTGAGCAATTCGAATGAGCAAACAAAATGCCACTTCTGGAGGTCATGAAACTAAAAAAAAAAAAAAAGGTCATGCACTCTCTGACGCGGCCGGGGTTTCACAGTGACGCCTCTAGTGGGGAACAGAACCATCCATCATCGCCATGAGAATCGAATGCGCTATTTACCTCACCACTCAGACACACTTCAATAACACGGCAGTTTACCATAAAGATTTATCTCTGCAATAAGGTTAGGCCGCTATGACCCTGCAGATAATTGTCTGGCGGAAATATAATATAAAATCCTAAAAGGCGGCCATTTTCTCCATTAAGCCAATGGCAAGCCTGGATATTTCTCAACTGGTTATCTGTATATTGAGATTTGTAAAGAAATGCTCACATTTATCTTTTTACTGTTCTCTAACCAAGTTACTCTTTTTCATTTTGAAAATAAATCTTATATCTTTTCTTCCACTCTTTAAAAAAAAAGTTCGGTTTTTTTTGTGTGTGTGTGTGCAAACAAATACACATAACTGTGACTATATTAGCTAGCTAGTTCCTGAACAGGTTATCCACCAATTTTCCGGGAAGTCTTGGTTCGGAGCCTCTTTTAATCCAGATAGAAAATTAGGATGAGTAGTTTACTATATAGCTTTATGTGTAGCACCTGCAGCTTTAGCTGAAGCGAGAAAAAAATGAAGCTTTTATTGCATTACTTTCTGACAGTTCTGATATCTTCTTTATAGAAGTTTGGTTTATGTAAACTCCATCACAGATCTGGATTCCAGCATGGCAGCAAGAATTGGCTGAGAGATGAGGTAAAGGGAGGACGACAAAGGTACCGTTTGGAAGAAAACATGGCGTTATGACCAAGATGGTCCCAGCTTGCTCCCACTGGATACCTATGGCCTAAACAAAAGCCGCCAAGATGGCGCAGATAATAAATGCGAGAAAACAATATGTGGAGGGGTGGATGAAGGAAGACTCAGAATGAACAGAGAACAATGAGAACACTGTGCTTTTTTTTAATGTGATCCTTGAAAAAAAAAAGGCTTTTGGCAGAAATATTGGACTGTTGTATGTTCGTCATTTATACGTTCTCATCTTACTTTCCATCATTCTTGTTTCTGCCCATTTTCCCTAGCTCTTTCCATCTGTTTTGTAATACTGAACATAATATACCTGTATCTACTTCATGATATTATATATAAAATGTTGGCCGGCAACTTACAGGTAGCTAGAAAAGTAATCCTTGGGTGAACACAAAAATATTGCAAATCACTAGTCTAGCTTCACTGGCCTGTTTATATACTTAACCTCAGCCTTGAGCAATTCGAATGAGCAAACAAAATGCCACTTCTGGAGGTCATGAAACTAAAAAAAAAAAAAAAAGGTCATGCACTCTCTGACGCGGCCGGGGTTTCACAGTGACGCCTCTAGTGGGGAACAGAACCATCCATCATCGCCATGAGAATCGAATGCGCTATTTACCTCACCACTCAGACACACTTCAATAACACGGCAGTTTACCATAAAGATTTATCTCTGCAATAAGGTTAGGCCGCTATGACCCTGCAGATAATTGTCTGGCGGAAATATAATATAAAATCCTAAAAGGCGGCCATTTTCTCCATTAAGCCAATGGCAAGCCTGGATATTTCTCAACTGGTTATCTGTATATTGAGATTTGTAAAGAAATGCTCACATTTATCTTTTTACTGTTCTCTAACCAAGTTACTCTTTTTCATTTTGAAAATAAATCTTATATATCTTTTCTTCCACTCTTTAAAAAAAAAGTTCGGTTTTTTTTGTGTGTGTGTGTGCAAACAAATACACATAACTGTGACTATATTAGCTAGCTAGTTCCTGAACAGGTTATCCACCAATTTTCCGGGAAGTCTTGGTTCGGAGCCTCTTTTAATCCAGATAGAAAATTAGGATGAGTAGTTTACTATATAGCTTTATGTGTAGCACCTGCAGCTTTAGCTGAAGCGAGAAAAAAATGAAGCTTTTATTGCATTACTTTCTGACAGTTCTGATATCTTCTTTATAGAAGTTTGGTTTATGTAAACTCCATCACAGATCTGGATTCCAGCATGGCAGCAAGAACTTGTGATGTTATCAACATGGGAGCAGGAAGTTGTGATGTTGTCAGCATGGGAGCAGGAAACTGTGATGTTGTCAGCATGGGAGCAAGAACTTGTGATGTTGTCAGCATGGGAGCAAGAACTTGTGATGGTGTCAGCAAGGGAGTAAGAACTTGTGATGGTGTAAGTATGAGAGCAAGAACTTGTGATGGTGCCAGAACGGGAGCAAGAACTTGTGATGGTGCCAGAACGGGAGCAAGAACTTGTGATGGTGTCAGCAAGGGAGCAAGAACTTGTGATGGTGTAAGAAAGGGAGTAAGAACTTGTGATGGTGACCAAAATGTAAAATATCACTCAGTATCAATTCAGTGATCATGAAATCTCGACATCTTTGTAGCAGGTGATTTTGTGCTTAAGTTGTGCGATCTCTTTACTGGAGTTGGTTCATCGTCTGTGTCTGATACTGAGAAGCTAATGGAAAGCTGCTTCTACTCACTCGTTCGCCCGCCCGCCCACTCACTCACACATACACATGCGCGCAACTTCTAATCCGGCCCCAACACCCATTTATTCGGCAAAACATAGAGTGCCGGAAAATCGGTTGTACTATAATCACTAGCTCTATTGATCTGATGAACAAAGAGGTCAGTTTCAAAAGAAATGGAAAGAACAAAAGATAAGACGAACAGCGATAACAACAATGAATATCGCGAATTATATCAGTGTTTCTGAGAATAAAGAAGAGAATAAAACCATAAAATGCGGAATAGTAAGAAAAGAATAATATAATAAACACGGAACAGTAACAAAAGAATAATATAATGAGTAAGGAATAGTAACAAAAGAATAATATAATAAATACGGAATAGAAGCAAAAGAATAATATAATAAACACAGAATAGTAACAATAGAATAATATAATAAATATCTATAAATATGAAACAGTAAGAAGGAAATGATATATTTTGTACCTATTAATGCGGTATTAATATTGATTAAATTTAAACTAAAGAAATAGACAAGAAGTTAGACTGTTTTGAAAACAAATGCCTAAAGAAAGTACTTTGTATAAAGTGGAACGAATTCAAGAACAACGCAGAGATAAGACAGATGACCAAACAACAACCTGTCTCATGGGTTATCAGAATAAGAAGATGGACATATGTAGGCCATGTGATGAGAAGAAACAACCAGAGAATACCAAAACAAACTATCAAGTGGAGCACAACAGGCCGAAGAAAAACAGGTCGACCACGTGAAACTCTAAAGAGGACATTGTTAAGAGAAGCCAGTTTAACGGGCATAACATCCCTCGATGAAGTTGAAAGACTCGCCGAGAACAGGAGAATTTGGCAAACAACTATGTGAGCCCTACGTGACGTTTAACGGCACGAGAAGGATGTAAGATGTAAGAATGAGGTATAGTAGTGTATAAATAATATATTAAATATCTGTAATTATGGAATAGTAGCATACAAATAATATATCTGAATATCTATAAAAACAGAAAGGTAACAGACATAAGAATGTAATGTCGGGCTATCTTCTGGTCTTAGAGAAAGTGTCCAGAGGAAAAAGCACAAAAAAAAAACAAAACCGCCGCATGCAGACCCGGGCAGATAGATAAATACAGTGAGAAGAATACGAAAGGAACGGAGAGCTGTACCGGAAGTGGTGTAGGCCTTCACCGCGCCACCAACAACACCTGTGGCACCTACAATTCAGGCCAGGTCTCAGAACTGAGACAGTCTCGCCACCAGGGACAAGAGCCCTAAGTAAGTGACAGTTACGGTTTTTTTATTATTCCATGGGAGTTTGCGTATGTTTCTTAGACAGCGTGTGGGGGGGATGGGGGTGAAGATATAGAAGAGGGGCAGAGAGACACAGAGAGAGAGAAAGAAAAAAAGAGAGAGAGAGAGAAAGAGAGAGAGAGAGAGAATGCCAAGGAACGCCTTCTGTTTTTAAGCAAAGATTTTTTAAATCTTTTCTTGTCCTATCAAACAACACCCACAACGCATGAACATTTTTTTGTTATCAAATATCACGGCCGCAGTCTTTTACCGGGAAAGGTAGCGGTGCCTATTTTTAGCTTCGTATGGAGTTTTAAAACTACATAATAAAACTACATGACTGCAGGTATTTTCTTTTAATTAAAAAAAAAGCCATCTAAGTAGCGCATGGCAGAATGAGATAAAATCAAAATTGTTTATTTCCTTTTGTTTACCCTTTCCCAAACTTCCTTTGTGGCTTGCGGATCTTTCGAACCATATTTGTTGGCAATCGCTGGCTTTGACATATCCTGGCATCAGTGGTGTCTGCGTTTATGCGAGGGCACGGTCGGAACTGGCCAAAACCCCCTTCTAACCTCTCCGCTACTGCTGCCCGGCCCCCCCCCCCCCAAAGTAACAGGCTCTACCTGGAGAGCGGAAACCAGGACTCGCCAGGACTTGCCTGAAAAGCTCGCTCTTCTATTTTGGGGCCGGTCCGTGTTGTGGAGCCTGCCACCTGTAACCACATCCCAGGTCGATATGGCGGGTTGCACCACTATACCTTCACCGCATTGGTGGCCAACAACATCTTTTGTGCAATTGCAATAAGATACAACAACAACAACCACAACAACAACAACAGCAACAACAAACACGTTAACTTGACACGTTAACCTTTCACTTTATTTCTGTGTATCACGCATTAAAAATACGCTGTTTTTTTTCCTCATTTCATTCAAACACAAAAAGACTTATTCTGAGGACAGTTTCCTCATTTTTTCCCCCTTGCAAAAAAACAACTCCCCCCCCCCCAAAAAAAAAAAAACGAGAAGAAAGAAATGCCATTTGCAGAACGAGCCACAGAATATACAAAAAAAAGAAAAAAAAATACAACAGGACACAACGGGTTAATATTGCGCAATTTGCGAATACGGATGTTTTCTGGTGGCGTAATGAATGTCTATTTTTTTTTTCAGGAAGTTAACAGCAGTTATTTGGCTCTTGGGTCGAATCAATGCGCGACAATTATCATAATGTATTTATCCGAGGAGGAACAACAACAAAAAAAAAGTACGATTTACATGTGATCAGCGAATCATGTCTGGACTTAACTATGAGACGCTTGCATCATCATCATCATCATGATCATCGTCATCATCGCCGTCATCACTGTTATCATCAACACCACAGTCTTGTCCTATCTCCACCTCTTGACCGGAATGAGACTCCTGCTTCCACCAAGCATTTCATGCAGATATTTGTTTTCGTACTTGTGATGCTGCTCTGCAGTGTATACCACTGCCTTCTTGTGCCTCGAGATTATAATTAAGTGGACAGTTCAAAGTCGGTGGCTCCAATCTCGCCGGAGATGCTCCGGTCACCTATACATAGAAATAGGTACCTGCCTCCTTATGGTTCGAATCCGGCCGGCGGCACCCCAGTCACCCAGCTGTAGAAATGGGTACCCGATTTCTTCTGGAGTTGGGGAAGGAAAGGCAGCCAGGCGTGATACTGACCATATCACCCTCTAGTGTGCTGATAGGTCAAGGAAAATATGGGCACTAACACCATATCCCCATGTGCCTCTAAGGCATGACAGGGTTACCTTTACTTTTTACTTTTTACTCCTTATGGCACTGGGAAGGTAAGGGCAGCCACTTTGCTCCCCACATCACTCTATATAGTGTTAACAGCGCAACAAAAAAATATATATATACTAACACTACACTCAAGAGACAAGTCTATAGTATTGTAGAGCTGTCTTTACTGCCGCTAGGCAAGTCTATAGTGTTGCAGAGCTACCTTTACTGACGCTAGACAAGTCTATATTATTGTAAAGCTACCTTTACTGCCGCTAGACAAGTTCATAGTATTGTAGAGCTACCTTTACTGCCATTAGACAAGACTATTGTATTGCAGAGCTTCCTTTACTGCCACTAGACAAGTCTCTAGTAGTGTAGGGGTGCCTTTACTGCCACTAGACAAGTCTCTAGTAGTGTAGGGCTGCCTTTACTGCGACTAGACAAGTCTATAGTATTGTAGAGCTACCTTTACTGCCACTAGACAAGACTATAGTATTGCAGAGCTGCCTTTACTGTCACTGGACAAGTCTACAGTATTGTAGAACTGCCTTTACCGCCATTAGACAAGTCTATAGTATTGCAGAGCTAGCTACCTTTTTAAAAAAAAGTACGACTGACATGTAATCAGCGAAGCATGTCTGGACTTAACTATGAGACGCTTTCATCATCATCATCATCATCAGAGAGAGAGAGAGAGAGAGAGAGAGAATGCCAAGGCATGCCTTCTGTTTTTAAGCAAAGATTTTTATCTTTTCTTGGCCTATCAAACAACAACCACAACGCATGAACACTATTTGTCATCAAACATCACAGTTGCCTTTACTGTCACTAGACAAGTCTATAACATTGCAGGGCTTCCTTTACTGTGATTAGATAGGTCTATAGTAGTGTAGGGCTACCTTTACTACCATTAGACAAGTCTACAAAATTGTACGGCTACCTTTATATTTGACACTGCATTAGCTACCGGGAAGTCGAGATGGCAGATCATGAATCGACCAGCCATGGTTAGTTTTTTCTGGTTTAGAATTTATTCACCCAATGATTAATGGAGTCAGTTCGAAATTAGGAGCGTTCCAAACTGCCAAGCCAATCAGACTGCAGCATCGCAGGATAACATGGCGTATTTTAGAGTAAATCTTTGCTGTCTTCTACGAGTATTTCACCCATTGCTTACAAAATCCTCTACTGTAAACAAACTTGACGCAAAATATAGCTAAATGGTCGAAGAAACCAAAACAAGGCCGCGACAGAGCTTACTATATAAGGACTATTATAAAAATGTATGCATGATGACTAGTAGCTGACTGGTTATATGGTGACTAGTAGCTGACTGGTTATATGGTGACTAGTAAATGACTGGTTATATGGCGACCAGAAAATAACTGGTTATATGGCAACTAGTAACTGACTGGTTATATGTCGACTAGTAACTGACTGGTTATATGATGACTAGTAACTGACTGGTTACATGTTGAATAGAAACTGACTGGTTATATGGCGACTAGTAACTGACTGGTTACACGGTGACTTGCAGCAAACTAGTAAAATAATGACTGACAACTAAGTGGCTATTAGCAACTAACTGGCTCCACGATGATTAGCTACGGGCTGGCTACTTAACAAGCAGACACAGAGCAGTGACTGCTTACAAAGCGACTGGACACAAACTAGCTAAATGATGACTAGTTACAAATAACAAAGGACTAACTTAACGCCGTCTGGCAATTGGCTACCACCAACATAATGACTAAAAAACCGGACTGACCACACAAATGACCAGCAGCCTTCGCCATGTCTTAAAAAAAAATGAGAAGCCACATGACACCCAGAAACCGCTTAGTTTCAAAACGAATGTCACAATACCATCATCAGCTCTTAAACCACCAAACAACATCCACAAGACACCAATATTTCTTCTCATTAAAGATCACACCCGCCATATTTCACCGGGAAATCACATGACCCATACTTTCAGCACTTACGCAATATAAAATTACGAACTCCCAAATGTGGAACAAAACTATATCTGCTGGTAAGTTATTTATTTTATTTTTGAACCAAAAAAAAGTAGCTACAACGGCTTACAGAAGGTTAGGTGGTAAAGCTCTACACACCATAATATAAATAACATCCTCCCCCCCCCCCCCAACCATGATATAAATAACATTCCCCCCCCACCATGATATAAATAACATTCCCCCCCCCCTTTCTCCTCTATATAGAAAAGCCCCAATTTTCATCCCATTAAACGGCAAATCTCCAAACTACTTTGAAGTACAATGCTCTATTGACATTCACATCTGGGTATTGACGCGAATTCGTCACAGGCACACGGGCAAAGAACTGCGCTCCAATGATTTCTTTCAAAGTCCATAAGTGGCTGTGAAGATTCAAAAAACGTGAAAAATATGACGGGCTGTAGATACATGACAAATCCCTGAAGCAACAGTCAAAACGTTCCAGAAAATAAATGTGGGGGGGGGGGGGGGCGATCGATCTGTCAACTCCATTAAAATACAACGTTTTCAACAATGGATCAATTATCTGTACCGAGCCGCCCCTGTTTGAGCACACTGAAATGCTTAGCGTGTGCACTAGCTTGGATCAACGTTTCTCAATCAGGATGTACTAAGGGTCCCACGGAAAAAAAACATAATGCTTGGAATACACAAAAAGAATTAAAAGCACCGCTAGAAAAAAAAAGACATTCTTTGATTTTACAAAAACTGGAATGTTTTTAATGCGCCCAGAAATGGGACATCAGCATAGGAAAAGGATCTATTTTCCAAGTAACTAAGATACACAGGAAAATAACATTTTGGCTATATAATATTTGCTTTATAAGGGCAGCGCAGCATGAGTTAGGTGACTGCAGCGCCTCCTACCAGGACTGAAACTACAGAGGGCGCCACAAGAGACGGGCCACATTCCCACTTCCGACACGGTGACGTATGCACACACGAAGAGGAAACGAAACAGGAAATCATACACTGGCAATGGAAACAATGTACCGGACTTTTTAAACTTAGTTTCCATGTTAACGTTCGCATATCGAGCACTATATTTTAACATGGTTACCATCTAATACGAGCACTATATTTTAACATGGTTACCATCTAGTACAGAACTGAGGTAGCCAGCCATCTTCAGACGGCAGACCGCTAGACCCAGAGATAATTCCCCGCGCTACAACATCTTCTGTTTCTACACCGCCCTTCTGCCTTGGTAGGGCACATATACAAGAGTACCCCTATTATGACATAAAGGCGCTTAGGGGATATGATGTTAGTATCCATATTTTCCTTGACCTGTCAGCACACTACAGGGCCATGTGTTCATCATCACGCCTGCTCGCTTTCCCTCCCCAGATCCATAAGAAACCAGGTACCCACTTCTATATCTTTCTGCAATTATTTTTTAAAAGTTATATTTCAAATAGCTACCGGAACGAAAGTCAAGTGATCAACTGGTAACCAAAAGAAAACACAAAAAGAAACAAAGTCAGAGAATGTTGCAGAGATAAACCAAACTGGCATATACAGAGAAGATGGAAGGTATAAGACCAAAGGGGCGAGAACAAGGTAAAGAAGGGGAGGCAACGTGTGAGACGACATAATAAACTGGGAGTAAAAAGAAGAAGAAAAAAAACCGTGGGAGAAAGCCGGGAACAGAAATGAATGGAGATTGAACGTACTTGCAACATTAAGCCTGAAAGTCTTGAAGAGAGAGAGAGATGGAGATTGAACGTACTTGCAACATTAAGCCTGAAAGTCTTGGAGAGAGAGAGATGGAGACTGAACGTCCTTGCAACATTAAGCCTGAAAGTCTTGAAGAGAGAGAGATGGAGATTGAACGTACTTGCAACATTAAGCCTGAAAGTCTTGGAGAGAGAGAGATGGAGATTGAACGTACTTGCAACATTAAGCCTGAAAGTCTCTGGAGAGAGAGAGATGGAGACTGAACGTCCTTGCAACATTAAGCCTGAAGTCTTGAAGAGGAGAGATGGAGATTGAACGTACTTGCAACATTAAGCCTGAAAGTCTTGGAGAGAGAGAGATGGAGATTGAACGTACTTGCAACATTAAGCCTGAAAGTCTTGGAGAGAGATGGAGATTGAACGTACTTGCAACATTAAGCCTGAGAGAGAGAGAGAGAGAGAGAGAGAGATGGAGATTGAACGTACTTGCAACATTAAGCCTGAAAGTCTTGGGGAGAGAGAGAGAGAGAGAGAGAGATTGAACGTACTTGCAACATTAAGTCTGAAAGTCTTGAAGAGAGAGAGAGAGATAGATGGAGATTGAACGTACTTGCAACATTAAGCCTGAAAGTCTTGAAGAGAGAGAGAGAGAGAGAGAGATGGAGATTGAACGTACTTGCAACATTAAGCCTGAAAGTCTTGGAGAGTGAGAGATGGAGATTGAACGTACTTGCAACATTAAGCCTGAGAGAGAGAGAGAGAGAGAGAGATGGCGATTGAACGTACATGTAACATTAAGCCTGAAAGTCTTGGAGAGCGAGAAAGAGAGAGAGAGAGATGGTGGGGGAGAGTTGGGTAGACAGAGAGAGGGAGGGCGAGAAAGACAGGGGAGAGAAAGAGGAGACTGACAGGGAGAGAGAAGGGGAGAGAACAAGGGGCGAAAAAGACACGAGGGGGAGAAAGAACAGGAGGCAAAAAAGACAGGAGAGAGAAAGAGGAGACTGATGGGGAGAGAGAAGGAGGGAGAATAGGAAGCGAAAAAGACACGGGAGAGAGAAGGAGAAAGAACAAGAGGCAAAAAAGACAGGGAGAGAGGAGATCAGAAAGACATGTGAGATAGAGGGCGGAGAGAGAGGAGGGAGAGATAGACTTGGGGAGAGATAGGGGTGGGGTGGGGTGGAGAACGACATGGAAGAGAGAGGGGGCGAGAGAGACAGGGGACAGTCGGGGAGACAGCAACTTGGTGATAGAAACAAAGGAGAGAGACACATGATACTGACGGCGGAAAGAGAGACAGGAGAAAGAGGGAGAGACAAGGGGAGAGAGACAGAAGAGAGAGTGTGTGTGAGAGAGAGAGAGAGACAGGGAGACTTAATAGCAAACCAACATTTGACTTTAAATAAATAAATAATAACAATAATAACAACAATAATAATAAAAATAATGGATGCTGAATGGCAAAGCAAAGAAAAAGTCCCTCTCTATAGGTCTTCTAACCTCTTGGAATCTACCTCCCTTTCAGCCATGATTTTACTTCATCTGTTTGTCTCTGCGTTCAACAAAACTCCCCCGTGTCTCTTCGATCCGGCTCTACCTGGATTATAAAAACCCCACCGTTCTGTCCATCGAAGAACAGGTCACATATATCGATTCTAGCTACCAGGGACATGGCCTTCTTTCTTCTTCTTCTCTTCTTCTTTCATACACATATATGACGCTAAAAGGCACACAACTCCCGACCTGGGCCCCAGTTTCTGTGGGGGTGTATTCACTATACGAATGATATGTTCACTATATGAATGATACGTTCACTATACCATTCCGAAATCCCTTCCCAATAAAGTAAACATATTTTTCTTCTTTCTTTTCCCCGTATTCTCTTTTCTCTCTAGTCGTTACCCTCGTTTTCTCTGCACTTTTTAAAAATGTTCTTTCCTGATGGTTACTTAATGTAAACATGGCTTATTGATTCCCGCAGCCAGAAACAAGAAGCGGTGATAGAAAATAGGACATTTATTTGAAGGCAGCTTTTTTTTCTGTTTCGGTTGGGGGGGGGGGGTGGTATATAGTCTACATACCAGGTCTCTGCAGTCGAATTTGGATGCAGTTCTGGAAGAAGTCAATGGTCACATATGAATCGGAGTCAGCAGAAAATGTGCTGCGGGTCAGTAGAAAATGTGCTGCGGGTCAGTAGAAAATGTGCTGCGGGTCAGTAGAAAATGTGCAGCGGGTCAGTAGAATATGTGCAGCGGGTCAGTAGAATATGTGCAGCGGGTCAGTAGAAAATGTGCTGCGGGTCAGTAGAAAAAAAAGAAAATGGAAAGATCGGAGCTGGAAGCAATTCTGGGTAGGAGCAAGAGTCGGAATCCAAGAAACGTGTCTGTCACTGGAAATGTTTTATTTATGAAGGAGTTTGGGAGTCCAGTGGGACTGAGGTGAAAAAAAAAATGAGTGACAGGAGCTGGAAGCCATTATGAGTGGACTTTAAAAAGAAAAAAAAAAGTTAAAGATAAAATCGCCGTTTCCATGCCATTAAGGCATATGGGGGGGGGGGGAAGCACGGTGTTAGGTCCGTACTTCCTAGACCTTCGGCACAATGAAAGTCTGATGTGGTCAGTACCATTCCCGGCCGCGTTTACCTTTCTCTGGTGCCCATTTTTAGAGGCTGGGTGAACCCCGCTGGGGATCATTTTGGTGTGGTGGTACCAGGAAAACAAAAAACAAAAAAAAAAAATTCCCACTGGTTGGGTTTGAACCCGCAGACCACTCTGGTATTCCCGACCATGAACACCGGTATCACATGAACTAAATATAGCAACGCTTCACGATATTTATCCGCCACAAGAACTTCTCCGACACACCGGCGACGCGGCACGTCAAGTCCATTTTTTTTTATAAAGTTACGCGAAAATTAACAAGAAAGACGGGACACGTTGGGATTTCCCGTATGTAAAACGTCAGCTGTCCAGACCAGACCCAAGCAGATATCCACAGATCACGTCACAGTGTGACTCTGTTGAGATCATTTATGGCTCTTCTTTTTTTTGTTTGTATGTTTATTTGTTTCTCTAATTTTGTATACAGAAAAGAAAGCATATTGTTTATGGAGCTTGAAACAATCAACAGAAAAGAGTGTCCGTCAGAAATAATAAACAGAAAAGAATTTACTCTGTTTATTACTCCAGAAACAATAAACATAAGAGAATGCAAGCTGTTTATTCCCCCCCCCCAAAAAAAAAAAACCAGTACACAGAAAAGAATGCACTCTATTACTCAAGAAAGAAAGAAAGAAACAAAAAAAAAACAGACAAGAATGCAGACTGTTTATGATTCTGGAAACAATAAACACACAATATTCATTCATTCATTCATCATTCATTCATTCATTCAGTGCTTTACCGACAAGCATTTGCAATCATGCTTCTTCATCTCGCATGATCCTTGTTATTGTAACCCGACAAACTGTTTATCTTTGCCAAACAGATAAAAGTCATTTCTATAACATTCGGTTCAAAAAGAAGAAAAAAGGAAATTAACAGGAAAAAAGAGAGGGGGAAAAAAGAGAAAGGAAACGTGAAATGTTTCAATATTTTTACCAAAAAAAAAAAAACTCAAGGCACATATGCCCCATCAGCCTCATCCTGTCTACGCCTCTGCCCCTGCCATGTAATATTCAGATATTTTTTTATAGAACTTCCTCTCTTTCACTTACAACTTGAGTTTTAGGGAATAATAACGGCAGAAACTAAGAAGTGGATCTAACCTGTGACCTGTTACCTGTTACAGAAACTAAGAAGTGGGTATAGGCTGTTACCTGTTACAGAAACTAAGAAGTGGGTATAGGCTGTTACCTGTTACAGAAACTAAGAAGTGGATCTAGCCTGTTACCTGTTACAGAAACTAAAAAGTGGATCTAACCTGTTACAGAAACTAAGAAGTGGATCTAGCCTGTTACCTGTTACAGAAACTAAAAAGTGGATCTAACCTGTTACAGAAACTAAGAAGTGGATATAGCCTGTTATCTCTTACAGAAACTAAGAAGTGGATCCAGCCTATTACCTGTTACAGAAACTAAGAAATGGACCTAACCTGTTACTGGTTGTCCTAAACGCATGAATTCCATTTATAAGTCTGTTCGTAAGCAGAATTTGTACGTAAGTCGAAACAGTTAGGTACGGTTCGTATTTAACGTCAATTATATGGTATACAATATACCTTTCTATGCATTTAAAATTAAAAAAAAACATTAAAGAAACCGACGAACGGCTGTATACGTGCCATGTTTTTATACGCGCTGCAAAGCAGCGCCCATTTGTTCGTATTTTATAATTTATTTATAACTTTATAAGTAACTTAATGTTTAATATAACAGGCCTTAAGATGTGTCGTTCGTAAGTACGGGTTGTACTTAAGTCGGATTTTCGTAACTCCGGGACTGGCCGTACTTTACAAATACTTTCAGAACAGCAATCATTTGAAATAGAAGAGAACCCAAGCTATATTGGCTCGATTAGCCGAGTGGTTAATCCGCTGGTTATCAGTCAGTCATTTGCATATCCGTTGCGGAACTTCGCCTCCCCTAACAGCTCTCCTGTAGGCCTCTCGGTTGTAAGCAAGATGCCCTGCTGCTGATGCATCCATTTGCAGATTATCAGCCATATGAATCCGCTGGTACCGGGTTCAAATCCCATCAGCGGGAACTTCTTTTTCTCGTACCAAAACACTAAAATGGCTCCGGGTTCCACACAGTCAGAGAAATCTGGGAAGGTAAGTGCGGCCGGGGATTACACTGACCACACCACACTTTTGTAAGATATTTGTATATGAATGTTGTAACTGTTAACTTTCAACTGCTTCCCATTTGTTGCGTACAAATCGCACCAAACGGAATTAAACATCACCGACAAATCCTTTCCCCATATCCCAACTTTTCATTTAATATTTACGTTGCAGCAAACTACCCGGGTTAACTAATTTCTTTGTTACATCGCATAACACTGGAAATCACCCACATTACATAAGAAAAACCCAACCAACACTACACTATTTGACCCAAGAAAAATAAATGGTTATCTTTTTTAACGAAAACCAGACAGTCATCACGACCCCGACTGGGTGACAACCAAATCCAGAGTACGGACAAACACATTAAAACATATAAAACATAGAACACACACAAAAAGAAAAAAAAAATGCTCAGAATTCAAGAACTAAACCACGGGATCAAAGCCATCGTTTCTCTAGTGTCCCATTTTACAAAACACTACATCGTGAAAACATTCATATGGACCTTTCCTAGCAACAATCAACTAAATGCCTGTCACTTTCATATGCCGAAGGTCGTAGAAATACCGCCCTAACACTGTATCCTCAATATCCCTTAAAGGCATAGAAACGGGAGTTTCGGTTTTCCTACTCAAAATATAAAATTAGCTGCTGAGTCACAGTAGTTTGGGAAATTATTTCTAAAATAAATTTAGAACTGGGGAACAAAAGCCAACGGACCTCAGCCTAAACGGACTTGGGAGTCAGTCAGTCATTTGTATGTCGCTTGCGGAACTTTGCCCCCCTAACAGCTCTCCTGTAGGCCTCTCTGTTGTAAGCAAGATGGCCTGCTGCTGATGCATCCATTTGCAGATTATCAACGATATCTTGCAGCCATATTCGTCTTGGTCTTCCTCTCTTTCTTTTTCCCATTATGAAACCCTTCCGAGACGGTCTTCTCTAAATTCTCATGACGTTTAATATGTCCAAAATATTTCAGTTTTCTCTGTTTAATGTTCCTTACTAGCCAACCTTCCTCAATATTAAGCTCTTGTAGTATGGATATATTTGTTCTTTTTTGTGTCCATGATATTTGAAGAAATCATCTGTAGCATTTACATTCAAAGGCATTTACGAGTTTCTCAGCTGTTTTACCCTGGAAGTGTTTCTTTAAAAAAGTTGCCAGTACATGGGGACCTGAGGAAATGTTCATGACCAGTGCCTCGCCAGGACAAGATGTACTGGGACCGAGCAAGCGTTTCGCTGACAATGTCCACCTCAACGTGTGAAGGAAGGAAAATATAGAAAGAGAAGGAATATAGTTGTATATACAGAAAGGTCATTCTGACAACAGAGATGTTATTTCCTAGAAGTGTGTTGAAAACAGCGACAACAGGGAAGATAAATGAAAAGGAAAGGGAGAGGAAGACCAGGATAGAAAATAAACAAGAAAATATTCGGCGTCAGCAGTTGCGTGCGAGAGAGATAGATAGTCATGAAAAAAACAAAACAAAAAACAATTTAACAGAAGGTGAATATGCAGTGCATGAACCGCTTGGTAGCCTGCGGCCATCGATCTAAATTCTATAACTTGTCTGCAATAATCTTCCATAAAAGGTCACTTCTATGAAACAAATGTCAATTTACAACTGGAAATAAGATTTTCCCCACTCTTCTCCCTTCGCTAAAAAAGTATTTTTTCTAACTATATCAACTTCTAGATATCACTGTATAAGAAAATGTTTATAAAATAAAACGTCAAATGTAGTTAAGAGAAGGAAATTAATTACTGAAATAAAGAATCTGAAATGTTCAGAAGTATCAGAGTGTCTCTTTTAAAGCTTAGCTGTTGAGTATATGTGCGTGGATCCGGTGTCTCTTCGGAGGCATAGCTTCTGTTGAATATACGTTCATCGATCCGGTGTCTCTTTTGGAGGCATAACTGTTGGATATACGTGCATCGATTTGGTGTCTTCTTTGAGGCATAGCTGTTGAATATACGTTCATCGATCCGGTGTCTCTTTCGAGGCATACCCACTGACCAAAAGTGCATCCATTTCGCTTTTCAAGCTTTTTTTCATTGTTAAAAATAGTTTCACAGCAAAATCTTCAATCGCTGTATCACAAGACTCCCTCTCTCTACATCCATTCTGAACGTTTTTTTTGGTCTCCCAACTCCTTCGTTCGGTGATGGAAGGAGGATGAGCAAGGGAGAGGACAGAAAGGGGTTGGCGACTAGGGTTTACGTTTTATGTTATTTATAATATCACAGCCAGCTTTACAAGAAGAGGCGATTTTGGTCTTTTTTAAAGAAAAGGGGACGTTTTGATATGCACGACACGTGCAAAGGGTTCTGCAGCATTCAGTCTAGGTGTGCTAAACTAGATACGTGGAGGAGGAGGAGATGAAGAAGAAGAGGATGAGAAGAAGGATGAGAAGGAGCAGGAGGAGAACATGAAGAAGAAGGAGGAGGAGATGAACTTAAAGAAGAAGAAGAAGAAGCAGGAGGAGGAGATGAACATGAACAAGAAGAAGAGGAAGAAGAAGGAGCAGGAGAAGAAGGAGGAGGAGATGAACTTAAAGAAGAAGGAGGAGGAGGAGAAGGAGGAGGAGATGAAGGAGGAGGAGGAGAGAAAAGAAGAAGCAGGAGGAGAGAAGAAGAGGAAGAAGAAGAAGAAGAAGCAAGAGGAGGAGGAGAGAAGATGAAGCAGAAAGAGAAGAAGAAGAAGGAGCAGGAGGAGATGGAGGAGGAGAGAAGAAGAAGAAGCAGGAGAAGAAGAAGAAGAAGAAGCAGAAGAAGAAGAAGAAGAAGCAGGAGGAAGAGAGAAGAAGATGAAGCAAGAAGAGGAGAAGAAGAAGAAGAAGAAGAAGCAGAAGGAGGAGGAGGACGACGACGAGAGAAGAAGAAGAAGCAGGAGGAGGAGGAAAGAAGAAGAAGAAGAAGGAGGAGGAGGAGAAGGAGATGAAGAATGAAGAAGAAGAATACGAACAAAAAGAAGAAGAAAGAAAAAGTAGAAAAAGGTGGAGGAAAAGGAAAGAAGGAGCTTCTATCCAGTAAGCAGATACAATTATGAAGGAATTCATAGCCATGTTAAAACTGAACAAACGCTCAATCAATTTCTATTTACGTGAAATAACCCGAAAGCTCCGGTTTTATCCACTGCACGTTTTTTTAAATGCCCAACACAGATGTAAAACACGTGATCGTATGTTATATGTGACGTGACATGTCAAGTTTGTGTATAATGTCACGCGTGTTAAGAGATTTTTCTTGAAGCATGTTTTAGGGGTAAAAATACATCAAACAATCAGGGCAAAATATACTCTTTTTTTTTTTTTAATAACTTGCGTATTTATACGTGCTAACTTTCACATTAAACATCTTCTTCTCCTTCGTTCAGTTTCGTATGATCAGCTTTCTAAGCAGGGAGGTGGGTTGCCCTGCATGAATCCTGCTTTCAGCAGAAGGATCTCACATGAACCACAGAGTTTCTCTTTCGCGTTTCTCTCTTGGGGCCATTATCTGGGCTCTCTGGGGGTCTCTGTATGTAGCGCAGATCTGTTATACAGTGATATATAGATTATATGTACATAGATTAAACATGATTACCGGAACATATTACAGATTTTGGATTACACGTGGCAACCAGAACACATGACAACTTTCAGGTTAAACATGACAACTAGAATATACGACAACTTTCATGTTTAATATGACAACCAGAGTAAACGTGACAACCATAGTATATGACAACTTTCAGATTAAACATGACAACCAGAGTAAAGGACAACTTTCAGATTAAACATGACAACCAGAGTATATGACAACTTTCGGATTAAACATGACAACCAGAGTATACGACAACTTTCGGACTGAACATGACAATCAGAGTATATGACAACTTTCGGATTAGATAAGACAAACAGAATATATGACAACCTTCAGATTAAAGGTGACAAACAGAGCACACACGACAACTTTCAGATTAAACATGACAACCAGAACACATGATAAAGTTATTTAGAACCTCTGATGTCAGCACACCTAATATTTATTCATAATTAGATCTACACATCTAATACCACATCGGAACAAAATGTAAAAAACATGGAAACAGAATCTCAAGTACAACTCGTGTGTGTGTGTGGAGGGGGGGGGGAGTGTGGTGGTGGAAGAACTGTGTTATTTTTACAGATAAACCTTACAGGCCGGAAACAACAGGAGTGTAACTGTGTATAGTACCATACAAAAACAACAGCAACAACATAAACAAATACACGAGGTATAATGAGAAAAAGACTGATTTATGACTGCCAACTTGGCAGTTAGGGGAGGGGGCGCATGCGCAGTGCACACAAGTGGCACCAAGAAAAGCATCCGCTGTGCTGAGCGAAGGTCATCCGCCGTGTTCCACGTGGTATATATAATCACTATAATCACGGAATAACCCGGTACTGTCTAACACACAGTATAATCATGTGCTCTCCGGTATAATTACTCCATAAACGGCATTATTTATGGCATAACAATCCACAATACAGTATATCATCGTAATCAGGGCCATTAATAATTTATTTCTGCAAAATGCAATGGACATGGAGGTTTTTTTAAAAATCTTATTGTCGATCTCACTGTAGATTCTTGTAGTTGGATCTTACTGCAGATTTTTGTAGTCCGATCTAGATTCTTGCACTCCGATCTCATTGTCGTGTCTTATAGTCCGATCTCACTGTAGATTCTTGTAGTCCGATCTCACTATAGTTTCTTGTAGTCCGATCTCACTATAGTTTCTTGTAGTCCGATCTCATTGTAGATTCTCTAGTCCGATCTTATTGTAGTTTCTTATATTCCGATCTCAGTGTAGTTTCTTGTAGTCCTATCTTACTGTAGTTTCTTGTAGGCGATCTCACTGTAGATTCTTGTAGTCCGATCTTACTGTAGATTCTTGTAGTCCGATCTCAGAGTAGTTTCTTGTAGTCCGATCTTACTGTAGGTTCTTGTAGTCCGATCTTATTGTAGATTCTTGTAGTCCGATCTCACTGTAGTTTCTTGTAGTCCGATCTTACAGTAGTTTCTTGTAGTCCGATCTTACTGCAATTTCTAGTAGTCCGATCTCAAAGTAGTTTCTTGTAGTCCGATCTCACTTTGGATTCTTGCAGTCTGATCCCACTGTAGTTTCTTGTAGTCCGATCTCAGAGTAGTTTCTTGTAGTCCGATCTCAGAGTAGTTTCTTGTAGTCCGATCTCAGAGTAGTTTCTTGTAGCCCGACCTCACTGTAGTTACTTGTCTCCGATCTCGGAGTTGGTTTCGGATATGTTAAAGTGATTTGCTCTGAGTTCAGGAGTGGTCGAATGTACAGAGATATGCTTGAAGTCAAAGAATGGAGGAAAGTTCAGTGACTTTCCTGATGTCTCCAGCTGGAAGAAAGTAGAGAGACTTGCTCCCCGGGAGGGGAGGAAGGAGCAACAACTTTCTTGAAGTCTGTAGTTGGAGGAACTACAATGACTTGTCTGAAATTCCGTAACGGAGGAAAGTACTCTGACTTGTTTGATAGTCTTAGTGGTCAAAATTAGTTGACTTTCTTGAAGTCTGTAGTTGTTGGGGGGGGGGGGGGGGGTTGCCGTTATACGTTTGTAGTTCTGGAGTGTAGGAAAGTACAGTGATGTGGTTTAATATGCTTAGTGATCCAAAGTGCAGTGACTTTCTTGAATTCCCCATTTGGGAGAAAACAGTGTCATGCTGAAGTGCCTAGTGAAAGGAAGTCTATCGACTTGCTTGAAGTCCAAACGTAGATAAAAATAAAAAAGCACAGTGACTTGTATGAAGTCTCCAGAGCGACATGACTAAAGTTCCTTTGGGTGAAAAGCATAGTGTAAACAACAGAAGGTTGGCATACTCTGCAAGAAAGGGACGTAAGCGATCTTCTTCCAATTAGCCCGGCTGAAAGAAGGCATTGCCTGTTAACAAATAACGACAATAAGACCGTTAACAATTAACGGCAAATAGGGAGCCATCTCTGTAACAGCTGCACCCGTCCTTCTAAAACAGCCCACTGGGCTTCCATAACGGACAATGATAAACGAGGGCTTTTTTTTTTTTTGCTACAACTAAATGTCATGCAATCGGCTCCTGCGCTAACACAATGAACTGCTTTCTTTTACCAGACATAAAGAGGCCTATAAATTATGGATTAACTCGGGGTTCCTGAAAGCTGAAATGAGGGGAGGGGGGGGGGGGCTACATGGTCTGAGCTCTCCTTCCCACCTCATAGCTTCCCCTAAGCCCCCATTCCCCTCTCCGCCACGCTGAATTTATATAAACAGATAAAACTGGTTCTAATAATAAAGGTAGGCAACTGAAATATGTATCAATGAGGAAAAACTGGAAGAAGTGGAGAGTTTTGAATATCTTGGATCGCTACTAACTAATAATGGAGATACAATGAGGGAAATTAAAAGGAGGACATCTATCGCTCTTCAGAAAGTAAAACAAATAAAGAATCTGTGGAGAGGAGCAGACAGAACCACAAAAATAAGATTTTTAAGGGCATGCATCTTTCCCATAGCAACATATGCCTGTGAGACCTGGACACTTAACAAAACAGCTGAGAAACACATAAATGCCTTTGAATGTAAATGCTACAGAACAGTTCTCCAAATATCGTGGACACAAAAAAGAACAAATATATCTATACTACAAGAGCTTAATATTGAAGAAGGCTGGCTAATGAAGAGGATTAAAGAGAGAAAACTGAAATATTTTGGACACATTAAACGTCATGAGAATTTAGAGAAGACCGTATTGGAAGGATACATAATGGGAAAAAGAAAAAGAGGAAGACCAAGACGAAGATGGCTGCAAGACATCGTTGACGATCTGAAAATGGATGCAACAGCAGCAGGCCATCTTGCTCACAACCGAGAGACCTACAGGAGTGCTGTTTGGGAGGCAAAGTTCCGCAAGGGACATGCAAATGAATGAATGAATGAGAAGTGTATGGCGCAGATGTACAAGGCAGCAGAGGAAGTGAGTAAGTGAGAAAAAACGAATAGGAAGTATAAGAGTGAAATGAGAATGTATAAATGAAAAACATACAACATCCGATATTTCGGCGTGAGCCTTTTTCGAGAAAAACGAGACAAAACGTATAACTAAACGAAAAACGTATCTTAATGTGGCATCTTCCAAAAGTAGGAAACACAGAGAAATGCGTGTCCACTAGATGAGGCATAGAGACAACGCGGGGGCACACAAAGGTTAAGCCGATAGAGTCAATTGTAAAGAAGAGGTGGAGAGAGGAAGGAAACAGGTGGGGGAAGGGGGGGGGGAGGTAATAGAAACATGATAGCCACTAGAGGAGAAGGTGTCGGGGGGGGGGGAGGGGGAAGCGGAGAGTGATAATGAATGAAGAACATAAACTACAGTGAGAAAATGTGAAACTGGTGAATAGGACAAGACCCTATTAACCTATAGGTCGCCAGAGAAGACTAGAAGGTGGCTATAGGGAGGGGAGCTAGGAGAAAGAAACAAGAAAGTAGAGTATAAATCACAAAAACAACAACAAAAAGGGGGTGGAAAACTAAAGAAGTTAAAGGAAGCTGAAGACATTGTTAATTCCAGCTGAGTGGAGACAGCCATCCTGAAAAATAAGGCGCTGTTCTAGGACCCGACGAGATGGTACATCAGAAGAACAACAGCGGATCGCACTAACAGAAATGTCCTATTTTCCTATGTGGTTGCTAAGGCAAAGCTTTAGCCATAGGTGTCCAGGCCCTCTTAGAAATCGTTAAGATGTTGGCGAAAACGATCTCCTAAGAATAAACCAGCCTCCCCTTTATACTTCACACCACAACTTCTGCACATAATAGCATAAATAACATTGCGTGAAGTGCAGGTTAAACCCTCCTGAACTGATAACGTGGACTTATAGAAGGAGATCTGGCTTGCCTCGACAACAAACGGTCAAGTGTCTACGGTGTATGGCACCACAAAAAGTGTCATCTGTCATCGAACTAAAAGGTCCCTGAGGTTTTTGTCCCGTCTGTAGGCCACCAATGGGGGTTCCTCAGAAAGTTCACGTGTATCAGGCTCGGTCTGGAGGAGATGGAGATGGCGAAAAAGTATGTTTTTAACTACCTAACTATGAGGGTGGTGCGTGAGTACCAGTTTAACTCTGTCCGAGCTACAGTGCAGATTAGGACTGAGGGCTTGTTGCCGCGATATATGGCTGATGCGGTTCCAAGATGACGAGAGAACATGTTCTGGATAGCCGCGTTGACGGAAGAAATCTAGCATTTTATGGCCTTGATCCTGGAAATCAACATCCTCAGTTCACAAACGTCGCAACCTAAGGAGCTGGGAAAAAAGGAATAGAGTCTTTACACGATCTGGGATGAGAGGAAGGGTATAGGAGGTAGCTGTGAGAGTCTGTAGGTTTATAGTGGACAGAAGTAGAAAGTCCGGTAGGGCCGATAGTAACGGCGATGTCGAGAAAGTTAGCGGAAGAAGATGAGACGGGAGGTGAAAGAAATGAGAGGATTATACTCCTTAATAACACTGATAAAGTTGTCAACTACATGGGAAAACAGGACAATTCTGTTAGTGCAATCCGTTCTTGTTCTGCTGATGTAGATCTCGGAGGGTCCTAGATCAGAGCCTTATTTTGCAGGCTGGCTGTCTCTACACAGCTTCCTTTAACTTCTTTAGTATTCCTCCCCCTTTTTGTGTGTGATTTATACTCTACTTTCTTGTTTCTTTCTCCTAGCTCCCCTCCCTACAGCCACCTTCTCGTCTTCTCTGGCGACCTATAGGTGTACAGGGTCTTGTTCCTACTCACCAGTTTCACATTTTCTCACTGCAGTTTATGTTCTTCATTCATTATCTCTCTCCGCTCCCCCCCCCCCACCGACACCTAGCGGCTATCATGTTTCTATTGCCCTTCCCCCACCTGTTTCTCTCCCTCTCTCCACCTTTTCTTTACCATTGGTTTTATCGGCTTAACTTTTGTGTGCCCCCGCGTTGTCTCTATGCCTCGTCTAGTGGACACGCATTTCTCTGTGTTTCCTACTTTTGGAGGATAAGTTTTTCGTTTAGTTATACGTTTTTGTCTCGTTTGTGTATATAATTCTCGAAAAAGGCTCACGCCGAAATATCGGATGCCGTATATTTTTTTTCATTTATACATTCTCATCTCACTCTCATACTTTCTATTCGTTTTTTCTCACTTTTCTCACTTTAGTCACTCCCTCTGCCACCTTGCAAAACTGCACCATACACCTCTATCTATCTGAATTTATATAAGCCACAATTATAAAACGTAAATAATGCTTTGCTATAGTAAAGATTATTGCATTCTCTTCTCTCTTCGCTACTAAGAGAACTGCAAAAAAGTGCTAGACGTGATAGTAAAAGAAAGTGAAGACATGGGCCTTACCCTGAACAAGAAGAAAATGAAAGTTATGGTCATCCCAAAGAAAAAGAAAAGTGATTCCTGAATGTTAAATAACAGTAAACGGCACAGCGCTGACTGAAACAGGTGGATACGTTTTAGATATCTGGGGACGCTAATGACCTCAGATGGAAGATGTCTAAATGAGATAAACAGCATAATAACGAAAGCCAAAATGATGTTTCAGAAAGTGAAAAGCATCCTGTGAAATAAATCAACTCTTACATTTTACTTCCTTCCCGTGCCGTTAAACGTCACATAGGGCTCGCGTGGTAGTACGCCAAGTTTTCCTGTTTTCGGCGAGCTTTTCAATCTCATCCGGGAATGTTATGCCAACTAAACTGGCCTCTCTTAACAATGCCCTCTTTAGAGTCTCACGTGATCGACCTCTTTTTTCTGTTCGGCCTGTTGTGTTCCACTTGATGGTTTGTTTTTGGATCCTCTGACCGTTTCTTCTCATCACGTGATCTTCTTTTTTCTGATCACCCGTGAGACAGGTTGTTGTTTGCTCATCTGTCTTATCTCTGCGTTGTTCCACTTTATACCGAGTCTGTCACTGGGAGTGAGGAAAAGAGTACGCCAGTGCTATACTAAGCCAGGTTTACGGCAGCCAGGCCTGCTCAGTGACCAATGAAGTGCAGCGCCATCTAGAAGCCATTTCTTCTTCTTCTTCGTTCGCATTGTCTGTCTATACCTGCAGTCCTGTCTCTTGGATAAATTTCACTGTTTTTTGTAATTCATGTATGTAGAAGCCACTGAAATGTGGTTCCTAAAAAGAATGCTAAAAACACATTAAAAAAAACCTTACAACACATGCAAGAAAATGATTTGATTGTTAACAGTCTGTCAGGTTTTAGGCCGAAACATTCCTACCACACAGCTCTCACAAAAATGATAGAATGTTGGTTAATATAAACAATGATAAATTATGTGGTGCTGTCTTTGTTGACTTTAAAAAAAGCATCTGACATGATTGATCACGAAATCCTAGTTAGTTAGAAAGCTTGAGACTTATAGATTACACCCTGACTTGACAAAATTTATTACATCTTTTCTTTCCAACAGACAGCAGGTAGTTTGCCTCAAAAACTCAAAGTCAAGTTCATCTGTGGTTGATAATGGCGTTCCACAGGGATCTATTCTTGGCCCTCTCTGTTTACCATCTACATCAATGATCTTCCACTTCATCTCAGAAAACCTCTTGTGATCTCTTTGCTGATGACTGCAGTTTACACTAGTGACAATGACTGTATTAACCTTGACTCAACTCTTCAAATTGAAATAAACAGTCTAATTAACTGGAGCAACAACAATAGAATGCTCATAAACACCAGCAAAATAAAATCCATACTCATTACGACAAGAAAGAAATTGACAAATTCACCACCAACAACACTACGACTCCACGCTGGAACTTCACAGACAGAGAATGTTAATGACTATAAAACTCTAGATATCATGATTGACCACCACCTCGCTGGAATCATCATGTAGAGAATCTAACCAAACTCACTGCACAAAAAGTTTACCAATTTACTAAAATTAAACATTTTCTTTGTATAGACACCAGAAAAGTATACTGCATATCACAGATACAAACACACTTGGACTACTGTTCCACAGTCTGGGATGGTTGTTCCATGTCAATCGTGAAAAGACTTTACTCACTTCAAAAAACGAACAGTAAAGCTTATAGATGACAAACATGCAGCACGTATTACAAATAAGGACAAACATCAAGATATTCTACCCCTCAAGAAGAGATTTCTTTTCGACAAGGTCAAGTTAATTCATAACATTTTTTCGCACAATGCTCCACCCTATCTGTGGTCGTTGTTCAAATTCAACCTAAAACACAGTACACGCTTAAGCAATTGTATCCAAGGCTTGACATCTTTAAAAAAAGCTTATTTTACTCAGCTGCCCACCTTTGGAATGCTTTACCAATTCATGTAAACCTTAAAAGTAATATTCGTTCTTATAACTTTAAACTTTGTCAACATCTGTTTGATGCTGACTATATGCCTCCCTAAGCATAGTCTAAAGCAGTTTAAAGTATGGCTTGATTGTTTATTTTTTTTAATACTGCTTTTCTATAAATTTGTTAGTTTTGAATGAATGTCAGAATGCAAGTTTATTTCATGTTGTTGTATAAATCAGATTGTACAGTGTATGGACAAGAGATAGTTTATTATTTATTTACATAATCATTTAATTGTGTCCTCGTGACTATTATGCTCATTAACAAATGCTGAATGACTGTGACTGAGTGAAAGCTGTATGATGAAGGGCAGAACGTCAGATGTCCCTAAGTGCCCAATTCTTAACTCTTTGAAAATGAAGTATGCTCGTTCGTTCGTTCCTTCCTTATAAGAATGCTGAGAATAACACGGACAATAAAGAGATGAAATGAGGAAGAATGAATGAATAAATGAATGAATGAATGAATGTATGAATGAATGAATGAATGATATTTATTTCAAAATGCTGAAGAATTGGGCTCGTATGCCCATCTTACAGTCTGCACTTTATCACTCCTTCTTTCATGCTTCCCACACTCTCGATTTAATAAGGTATACAAAAGAAAGAGAGAGAGAGAGAGAGAGAGAGGGAGAGAGAGAGAGAGAGAACTGGACGGACTAACAAGATGGCACGGACAGAGAACCTCAGCTTATATTCACCATCTGGAGCAAGGAACTGTGGAAAAGCAAGATCGTCAAGGCCAGTCGGTAGGGCAATAGATAGAAAGATAAAAAGAAAGATGTCGGTAGGGCAATAGATAGAAAGATAAAAAGAAAGATATCGGTAAGGCAATAGATAGAAAGATAAAAAGAAAGATGTCGGTAGGGCAATAGATAGAAAAATAAAAAGAAAGATGTCGGTAGGGCAATAGATAGAAAGATAAAAAGAAAGATGTCCGTAGGGCAATTGATAGAAAGATAAAAAAGAAAGATGTCGGTAGGGCAATAGATAGAAAGATAAAAAAGAAAGATGTCGGTAGGGTAATAGACAGAAAGATAAAAAAGAAAGATGTCGGTAAGGCAATAGATAGAAAGATAAAAAGAAAGATGTCCGTAGGGCAATAGATAGAAAGATAAAAAGAAAGATGCCGGTAAGGCAATAGATAGAAAGAGAAAAAGAAAGATGTCCGTAGGGCAATAGATAGAAAGATAAAAAAGAAAGATGTCGGTAAGGCAATAGATAGAAAGATAAAAAGAAAGATGTCCGTAGGGCAATAGATAGAAAGATAAAATGAAAGATGTCGGTAGGGCAATAGATAGAAAGATAAAATGAAAGATGTCGGTAGGGCAATAAATAGAAAGATAAAAAAGAAAGATGTCGGTAGGGCAATAGACAGAAAGATAAAAAAAGAAAGATGTCGGTAAGGCAATAGATAGAAAGATAAAAAGAAAGATGTCCGTAGGGCAATAGATAGAAAGATAAAAAAGAAAGATGTCGGTAGGGCAATAGACAGAAAGATAAAAAAGAAAGATGTCGGTAAGGCAATAGATAGAAAGATAAAAAGAAAGATGTCCGTAGGGCAATAGATAGAAATATAAAATGAAAGATGCGACAAGGAAGGCATAGAGAGGGGCGGAAGAGCCTCCGGAGATTGAAACACAGAGAAGGCTCCACCCAGACCTATTAGAAAGAAGTGGCCGAAATAAATACAACCAGGTGCAGTAGTAATAGCTTACAAGTCTCCAGAGTTTTTAACCTGGCTAGAAAATACAGGTGAGGCAGTGACTCAAAAAATCTGCACAAGGAGGCCATGAAAAGCAGGAGGAAACAGGCGTGGAACAAGAATGAGTTATCTACTCTTAGTCAGAAGTTCGATACCTTTGATCTGTATCGAAGTCGGGCATAAAATCAACACTATGGCGCTTAAGTAAATATATCGATTCAGCCCCGGGCGAAGAGCACGTAAATACAATTTGCAACGGTAGAATTTTAACAATTTGTGGCCTTATGTGACTGATATGAGATTTAACTGTTATTGATATTAGCACGCGGAGTATTCGACAGCGAACACAAATAGGCACATAAGAAATCGATTATTCATAAACAAACGCGCACTCGAACATGTGCTTAAAGCTTTTATCTTCGTAAATCTCTCTTAAATATGTTGAACACTGTCAAAAGTTCCATATATCATGTGAGTTTTGTGTAAACATTATTCCCATATTTACACACAAGCGGGCATGAATATTTTTAAAGCTATTTCGTGGCATATGTTTACGCCTTTATCTGCGCATCTCACTTTCTCTCTATCAGTTTGTCTTCGGTATATTTCTTGTTTGCTTTAAATCTCCGTACATGAGTTTGTTCTTCTATCGCTTGAATCTAAATCATTCATCCACACAATCTACGTTTTTTTTTTCTATCGTTTGAATCTAATCATTCATCCAAACAATCTACTTATTCTGCCTACTTTGTCCCTTTTCCAATCCGCTTACAATCACGGTATTCATTCAACCATCTTATTCGTTCGTTGGTCCATCAAGCCACTGAATTATCTCTCTACTGAAAAATCAACTGATCATTCATATCATGTATCCCTCCACCCATCCTTCCGTCCATACATCCATCCATCCATTCGCCTGTCATCTTGTTTATCTACTACTTCATCAATAAATTCATTCCTCTCTCTCTCTCTCTCTCTCTCTCTCTCTCTGTTACTTCATCAATCTATCCATATGTCGTATATATCGGTCCCTGCACATCCATTAGTCCATTCATCCACTTGTCCTTCTGCTATTCCACCTACTAACACACTGACTCGTCAGTCAGTCTGTCCGCCTATCAATAGATCCATTTCATCGGTCCGTTCCCCCCCTCCCCCACGTTCCCCATTTGTCTTTTCTTCTCCCCAACCCTCCCCCACCCCCTATCTTTCATTCAAAATATATTTTAAAAAAAATTATGTACATCCCGTGAACGCTTACCTGTCCGGTCTCTTCTGTTTCATCAAATATACTTCTCTACTCTTCTTACCTACCTAACTTGCACACCTGTCCACATACCTATCTACTCATTTCTGTAACTTAATTTTTCCTGAAAATAATTCACACCATCTACCCAAACACGGGTGTTTCTTCCCCCCCCCCCCCCTCCATACAATAAATCCACTCACATTCTGAACTGAATAACACGCCTAATAGCGAAAGACACTTTTAACATCACACGTTTCTTCTTAATCTATACACAGCTTCAGCATATATCGATAGAAGTATCCACCAAAACTAACACACACACAAAAAAAGAACATAACACAACACAGCACCCATATTAAAAATGAATTCATATTCACAAATTCAGGTGGTAAATATTAAACGAAAAAAAAAAAAAACCACCAACAACACTTCTTCGGATAGTTACTTCCTGCAAAGATCCACCAGCCTCGACAGAAGCAAAACTTGTGAGCGAATACACGCGCCCAACAACAGCAGTTGGTAGGCGATATCCTTCCTGATAACTTCGACTACCAGAGATTTCTACGGTGTTCGGTATGGGTCATGTACGATTAAAAGATAAAAGTAAATTTTAACCGAGTTATCAGCGCACTTGTAGTAACAAGTAAGTGAAGTTAACTATTTAACGCTTCGCCGGGAGGGGGGGGGGGACTAAATATTTAATAGAAAGCTGTAATTGTTTACAAATGTTAGAGATGACGCAAAGAACATTTATCATTACTATCACTTTTGCTGGTCGCTTCTGTTGTTACCATGTAGTAACTGAACAGTTTGTGACGTTTTAAAATATTTTAGCAACTGTTAAAAACACATAATTAAGACTACTTTTTCAAAACATTACTGTAACATTCACAGTACAATAATTTATAGAACTCATAACATTGTATGCAGAGTGCATAAAAACAAAAACAACAACAACAACAACAACAAAACAACAACTACCACTGCTACTGGCTTTACTAGCAGTAGTAGCTGAGTTAGTAATAGTGATAACAGAAGCAGTAGTGGCAGCAGCAGAAAGAACAGCAATACACTACTTTATTATTACAATTTTTATAGCAGCAGTAGAGGTAGTAGCAGAAGCAGAAATAATAACAATAATAATAATAACAACATAAACTGTTATGGTAGTAATAGTAAGGGGTCCGTCAAGGGTGCATATTGTCGCCTTACTTATTAACTTGTATACTGAAAATATAATGAGGAATGTTAGAGAAGATGTAGACAAAGAATATTACGATGCCATAACAATTGGAGGTTATGAAATACCAGAGATTAGATATGCTGATGACACAGTATTACTGTCCACAACACAAAAAGAAATGGAAAAACTAATTGTGTCAGTCCGTAAGAACAGCGAAGACAAAAGCCTCTATCTTAATGCGAAGAAAACTAAATTCATGACAACTGACAAAACAAACACGGCAGCTGAAATATGTATCAATGAGGAAAAATTGGAAGAAGTGGAGAGTTTTGAATATCTTGGATCACTACTAACTAATGATGGAGATAAAATGAGGGAAATTAAAAGGAGGACATCTATCACTCTTCAGAAAGTAAAACAACTGAAGAATCTGTGGAGAGGAACAGACAGAACTACAAAAATAAGATTTTTAAAGGCATGCATCTTTCCCATAGCAACATATGCCTGTGACACCTGGACACTTAACAAAACAGCTGAGAAACACACAAATGCCTTTGAATGTAAAGAAGAGTTCTTCAAATATCACGGACACAAAAAAGAACAAATAAATCCATACTACAAGAATTTAATACAGAAGAAGGCTGGCTAGTAAAGAGGACTAAAGAGAGAAAACTTAAATATTTTGGACACATTAAACATCATGATAATCTAGAGAAGACCATCTTGGAAGGGTACATAATGGGAAAAAGAAAGAGACGAAGACCAAGGAAAGACATCGTTGATGATCTGCAAATGGATGAATCAGTAGCAGGGCATCTTTTTTACAACCGGATGGCCTACAGGAGTGCTGTTAGGGAGGCAAAGTTCCACAAGGGACATGCAAATGAATGAATGGTAGTAATAGTACTGATAGTAGCAATAGCAAAGTAGTATTAGTAGCAGTAGTAGTACCAGCAACAGAAAGAAAATAATGATTAATAATAATTATGCTATTAATGTTATATTACTAGCAATTATGCAAGAAGAAGAAGAACCTATGTTCATAGTTTCTCACTACTCACCTCAAACGTTTTCAAAAACTCTACCAAGTGTTATGATTTTTTTCCCCAGGATATTAAAGACTCCAACAAATTACACAATACAAATACTTTCTAGTACGTTTCAGAAAAAAAAACACGTGCTGAAAGATAATAATAATAATAACAATTATCCCCATACCGAAGCATACAGTTTTATTGTTTTCACCACTCACGTGTACAAACGGTGCACCGTACAACTTTTCCTCTCTCAATAGTGTTGAGTTTCGCGTCGACGCAGAACTCATACAGACACACGCAGCCCATGAAGGCTTATAGCGAAGGCTGAATATCCGTTATATGGACACGTGTGTTCGTTTAAAAGAAAAAAAAACAAAACGAAAAGAAAGATTTCAAAGTCAATTATCAAATAAATCGTTCTAACCCCTGACCTCTATTGATAGCCAAATCCTAAAACACGAACCGTAAGGCATTGATAACGTCCGGTGTTTCTTTTTTTTTCCTGTAATCAGATTAAACGAATTATGTCTATAATCACGTAATCAACAGATCTGTGCAAGATATGTCACTCCTTCGCTAAGGCGATATTCGTGCTACTGTAACGAAGTTCAGCTACCATTTATCATTCCTTTGGCATGTCATTTCTTTGCTATGTCACTTATCTGCAATGTGTCACTCCCTCGAAATGTCACTCATCTGTATGTCACTCATCTGCTATGTCACTCCTCTGATATGCTGCTCCTCTGATATGTCACTTTCTCGATGTGCTACTTCCTCTGCTTTGTCACTCCTATGCTGTGTCATTCCGTCGGTATGTCACTCCTTTGCCATATCACTATTCTGCTTTGTAACTCTTCTGCTATGTCATTCCATCGATATATCACTACTCTGCTGTGTCACTGCTCTGACATGTCACTCCACTTCCATGTCACTCCTCTGCTGTATTACTCCTTTGACCCATTCCCACTACTAAACGTTCACCTCCTTAACGATACCAAAATTTTAACGTGGCCTACACCCCTCAGAAAAAAAAACACACAAATCTTAAAGTTATGTTCTCTAATATTTTCCTATCTATTTATTACTAGCTGATTACCCGGCGTTGCTCGGGAATTTATTAATTATTAATACTGGGGAGTGGATTTGAGATCTCCATTTTTCTCACATGGACAATTTTATGTTGCTTTCTCAAGGGTGGGTTTACTCAAGAATTTATTTATTCTTGCTCCTGAAGGTGTAACTAAAAATGTTTATAATGAGGTTTTGAGTTAAATCAATATTACAGTGAATTTGTAAAAGACTTTACTCTATAATGTGTAGACTGCTCCTGTGACTTGTTGATCGTGATCGAGAACGCAAGTCTCACTGGAAATTGCAATCTCTTAAAGCTAAAAGGGAGATTCGTCAGAATGAGTGGTATCCGTGGTATAAAAACTGCTTCACCCTCTCACTTTCTTGTTAAGATAGTCGCTTCAATTACATTGCCCAGCATCTCCATTACACACAGCCTTGTGCCGTTGCAAAATTTTGGCGGGTCGAGGTTCTGTAGTAAAATAATTGGAGATCCCACCTTATTTTTCACCCGCTCTCACACAATTCTCTAAAATTACTATTTACAGCCCTGGCACAGACTATAGTAATAGCTATAAGAAGCTGTAAAAGATATATGCCTTAGAGGCACATAGGGATATGGTGTTAGTGCCCATATTTTCCTTGACCTGTCAGCACACTAGAGGGTGATATGGTCAGTATCACGCCTGGCCGCCTTTCCTTCCCCAATTCCAGAAGAAGTTGGGTACCCATTTCTACAGCTGGGTGACTGGGGTGTCTCTGGCCAGATTCGAACCCCCCCCCCCCCTTCGCCATGAGAGACCAGTGCACTAACCACTTAGCCACTCAGACACCCATCAAATATTTAACACATCATTTATTACTGCGCTTACGTTTCAATATACGTATAGTATGATTTAAAAAAAAACAACAGAAAAATACACATATGTCCTCCCGTACAAACATCATAACCGGCAGGCCTACACGTATGTCGAGTTTACTGTTCCTAGTTATTTAAAAACATAAAAGTGCCAACATTGTATATCGGAATGACGTATATCTGGAAAGCGTATGTCGATGACCTCCCCTCGTATAGGACTTCTCATATTCTAAGGTACACTGGGAGAGCGGAACAGAATTGTATGGACGTTTATGATATAATGACCTGCTCACTGATGCTATAAACTAATGTCTGACCTGCCAAAACCCTGTAGAGGCTGGGTGGTGGTGCGGTTCAGGCTTAAGGAAAGATTCCAGTTCCGTGTCGTCCTCAACTCCTCCCCTCCCCCCTCCGTTTTAAAATTTTTGTGCAAAGATATGATGTTAATTTGTATATTTCTTTGCGGTTTTTCTGCTTGATGATGGTGTTAATTTGTACATTTCTGTGTTTTATCCCCCCCTCCTTTTTTCAAGATATTGTGTTAATTTATATAACTGTGTGTATATTTGTGTGTGTGTGTGCAGGATATGGTGTTAATTTTCATATTTCTGTGCAATTTTGTTTGGCAGTATATAATGTTAATTTATACATTCTTGTCTGTGTGTTTTTTTGTTTTTTTTTTTGCAGGGTATGACGTTTTTTTAACAGGATTTGGTGTTAATTTATACATTTCTGTGCGCTTTTTGCAGGACATAGTGGGGTTTTTTTTAACTGTTACTTTATGATGTGTATAAATTTATTATACCTTTTTAAGCTTCCTAGATGAATAACATGATGACGTTGATAAATAATCCGCTGCTTCTTTCTCAACATTTACCTGTTACCTATTTTCTCCAGCACAAAATTACTCAGTCATCCAATGCATATCTAAGCCAACAAGAGCGACTACAAACTTAGGCCGACGCCGACGGATGTCACAACAAGAAATCTTCAGTGGAAACTGAACAAATAAAGGCAACCCTCTTTCCTCCCGAAGAAGTCGTTCTGCCAAAATATTGGCCCGCATGGTTTGCCTCTGGAAGTATTTAATAATTTTCTCTTCTTTTATCCTCACCTGTTCTTTCACCATCTCGCACACCTACACTACATGCTTTCGCGTACCTGTACTACAATGTCCTAGCTTTCATCGCCGCCATTATCATCCTCATCTTTTCACGCTAGATCACAGGTAAAAAAATAATCAGTCAGCGATTTGACAACAAAAAAAATTCCTCATTTACTCCCATTCGCGTCAGTCAGGGTCACCTTGATTCCTAATAAGATCAACATTCGACTTTCCTATTTACAGCGTCGATTAAATTACTTCTCTAAGTTAGCCTTAAATTTCAAGGGTTTGTTATGGAAGACACATCAAAATTCATTACAAAATCCCTTTTCTCTCTATCTCTCTCTTCCCCCCCCCCCCCTCTTCCGTGTAGCGTTTCAAACAATCCTTTGCGAGACAAGTACGTTTCAAATTTATTATCAAAAGACAATGGGATATTACTGTTATGGCCAGGATATTATTCTGTGTGGTAGTAATATGTGGCTTTAAAACATTACCTGCAAACATTGATTATTCAGATGTTTTATGAGTCTGTCTGTTCCATACTTTCTATATCCAGGGTTCATTTTTGCTAAATACAAGTAAGCTAAGCATCATCATCATCATAAGCAGAGAGACAGACAGTCGGATGGATGGACGAACAGAGAGACAGACAGGTAGGTAGGCAGATAGCTAGACAGATAGACAGACAATATAGACGGACAGATAGGGCAGTCCGGTGGATGGACGGAAAGAGACAGACAGACAGACAGGCAAGCAGGTAGGCAGGCAGGCAGGCAGGTAGGTAGGTAGGTAGGCAGGCAGGCAGGTAGGTAGGTAGGCAGGCAGGTAGGTATGAAGGTAGGAAGGCAGGTAGGTAGATAGATATGTAGGTAGGCAGGCAGATAGGCAGGTAGGTAGGTAGACAGACAGACATAGACAGAAAGATAGACTGATTATATATATATATACATACATACAGACAGACAATAAGAGAGACAAAACAGACAGACAAGACAGGCAGGACAGGCAGACAAACAGACACGGCAGACATTCCACACACACGTACGTACGCACACACACACACACACACACAACGCAGATTTTTATAAAACTAAGAAATGAAAGGAAAAAAAAAAACAGAAAGGTAAACTCGTTTATTCAAAACACGAACACTTGAATAAAAACAATATTTCAATCCCAGGTCCTCGTGCTGTTAAATCTTTGCATGTTGCCTGGAACTCCAGCATTTAAAGCCGCTACTTCGTAAACATGAGTTCCCTTGCTTATTTTCCCATATGTCGAAAACAGCCGAAAGCGACCACATTTCCCCCGAAAAGTCTCTAACGTCTATAACAGTTGCTTGCCCTTGCATGATACGCCTGCAGACTATCTGTTACAGAATCTGAAACGCAGAGGGAGTGTAAAAAGGTAATAGATTCGCCGGCGTATTTGTGTATGTGTGTGTGAGAGAGACAGAGAGAGAAAGAGGAAGGGAAAGAGAGAGAGAGAGAGCAGGAGAGAAAAAGAGGGAGGGAATGTGAGAGAAAAAAAAGAGCAGGTGAGAGAGAGATTCCAACGTCGAAAAAAATTGAAGGGAAAATGTTTTACTGACTCGACTCTCCGACTCCGAGTTCGACTTATACCGCGACTAACGGTTGAACCCCGGTTCCGTATATTCGGCACCTGTTTCGCTCTTTCGGCGCTTCAGTTAGTTTCGTATCGAGTTTTAGAACTGGTTCTTTATTTTATATAATATATAATACAGTAAACATGTATTATACCTTTGTATAATGCATATGGAAGTGAAAAACAAACAAAAAAAAATTACTTTTTTTTCAGTGAAAGTCCATAATCTTCTTGAAGGATGCCGCAGGTGAAAATCTTGAGGGTAGGGGGAGGGGCCACAGAAAATTTGTGTTAACATACATCAGCCGGTTTTGACTTTGATTCAGCATGTTAACATTTTGTAAAGATTAAATCTCGCCACAAATAAAGCTAGGGGGTGGGGGAGGGGGGATATTCACGTGAAAGTTTAGTTTCCGCTGATGTCTGTAAAATGTGTTTAGTTTTACATTTAAGAAACGTACAAAGTACCGAATATTGTACTGAGTAAAACCGGCATTTCGAAAAGTGCGTTATGCCTTATGTCGGTAGACCTGTTTCGGAAAAACCCTAACGCGACCACTGATTTAGAACTTTATATGGACCACGAAGGCGCTGTCCTGCGAGTCGGACAAAAAAAGAATAGCAGCCGGCATCACACTGTTGCCCTGACTTCCAAAACACACTTTGTACTGTTTCAGCAAGACTTGCTACAAGTTATGAATCCGTTTTTAAGCCCGCGGTAAACGTTTGCAAGGAAGTTACACATGAATAAAATGGCTTAGTGCAAAAGATCCAAACCTTTTTCAAGTTCCGGGCACCCATGCCAGTGATAACTTGCCGCAGCCTCCCTACTTTCCCCTGTATTTTTGCTAGCGAAAAAAAAATATTCACATCTTGAGAACTTACAAAATTGGGTTCTTTGTGATATGAAGATAAATCACATCAAAATCACACACAAACAAAAAAAAAACGCGAATAAAATCTCCGAAAGAACAGACAGTCATCCGTTAGTATCAAGGCCAGTGACGTTAGTAAACAGACAGCGTCACCATCGCTAAGAAACAAGCCGGGAGCATCGCATGTCTTGATGGCTACCACGTTGCTGGCATACTCCAAGGAAGAAGTGCGTTCTGTCATCCGATTCTTGTCCGCCAAAGACCTCAACCCCTAAGACGGACACAGTGAAATATCTGCGGTGTACGGCACTAAGTGCATGTGCAAGGCTCAAGTCTACATTTAGGTTACAAAGTTCAAGACAGGCATAAAAAACGTACACGACGCCGATCGTTCTGGACAAGCACTCAACGGAAGAGGAAAAAAGAGGTGTGTAGGAAGTCAGAACAAAGGGTTCTGACTGGAATTCAGGAGCTGAGATTCACAGTATTTGAGGAGGGGGGGGGGAATATAATGAAAAACAGGAGTGTTATTTTTTCCTGTACTAAATAAAAGTGTATCCGGTGGTACCGGGTTCAAGTCTCAGCAGTGAGATTGTTTTTCTTTTTCTGGTACACATCAAAATGTAAAAAAAAAAAGGTCCCGGGGTTTACCCAGCCTCTAAAAATAGATACCAGAGAAATCTGGGGACGTAAATGCGGCCAGGCGTGATACTGACCACATCAGACTTTCATGTGCCGAAGGTAAGGGAAAATAAGGACCTAACACCGTTTTCCCCTATATGCCTTAATGGCGTGAAAACAGGACTTTTTATTTTTAACTAAATAAAAGTTGTGCGTAACTCGCATTTTCACAAGTTCATTTAATTCACCTCGTACACAGCTAAACATAATTTTAAAAATCTATACTCGCTACACGGAACCCCACACTACTCTTTCCGGACCCCCTAGGGTCCACCAACCCCAGTTTCCCAACCGATGCGTTAAAACAATGCTTCCCAACCTCAGATCACGACCCAAAATATGGTCGGGGGGTTGGGAGGTAGGGCGCGAGAAGAAATGGAAAAAAAAGTAAATAAGAAATTAAAATATAAAAAAAAATAAATACATTTTCAGACCTGATATTAAAATAACAACTAGCACACTCACTATTCACTGAAATGTTTTTTCTTTTTTTTTGTTTTTGCGGAATTCGAATATTCTTTCATTTATCTACTTCATGGGTCGCAGATTACGTACCACTGCTAGCTTAGGGTCGCACTCAAAGAAAAGGTTGGGAAACACTGCGTCATAAAACAACAAAGCAAAGTTAAAAAAACAACGGCCTATGAACCGTAAGCCGGGATAATCACAGCAGGGGGGGGGGGGGAATTTAAAGACAAAATAAACCTTCAACATCATAAATATCAACCTGAAAAGAAAGGCAGCCCTTTATCTAAAGACAACATCTACCTGCTGTCTGACTTCACGGTAATTTACGGTGGCTACATTGCGTCACAGGCACCGTAAAAAAAAATAGCACGCATTTTCTCTGAATTTCCCGTAAACAGAACAACAGACTCCATACTTCAAAGATGCATTATAAACAATCCCTTCCCTAAACACAAAGAAAACATGAAATGGACGTGGAAGGGGGGGGGGTGTTTAAAAACCCCAACAGATTTAAATACATAATTGGCCTAACAAAGGGTTACTGTTGCCAGGGATTTGCGTGAAGCATTCACAGCGAAACTGGCGCTTTACCTACCGCCCGCGATACACAGGCTGGGTCAGTGGCTCTGACCAGATTAGATGTTTATAATTGGAAATAAAGGGCTGTTTACAGAGAGGTAATTATCAAACATCACAGATCTAATTAGTAATGCGGTAGTGTAGGAGCCCGTGCATTCGCCCTCCCATCAGAATGTCTTTGATTCACAATCGGTTCGATTTTGCATTCGGGAGGAATTTTTTTTTTTTTATCCGACCGGTAACAAGATCAACCTAGACTTAAAAAGAAAAAAAAATAACCATGGGGGTTTCCCTAAGAAAACAAAAGCAGCGATGACAGGTGCTGACCTACACATGTTGTGGAATAGAAATATGACGGCATTAACAGTTCGCACCCCCCACAGGACGGAGATTAAAAAAAAAATTCATTACCCAGAAATTATAATAGATGCTCAAACCATCTTCCATCTAACTGTAAACACACATTATTTACAATAAATGCTCAAATCGACTTTCATCTAACTGTCAACCCTGAGTAATTACAATAAATGCTCAAATCGACTTTTATCTAACTGTGAACCCTGAGTAATTACAATAAATGCTCAAATCGACTTTCATCTAACTGTCAACACTGAGTAATTACAATAAATGCTCAAATCGACTTTCATCTAACTGTCAGCCCTGAGTAATTACAATAAATGCTCAAATCGACTTTCATCTAACTGTCAGCCCTGAGTAATTACAATAAATGCTCAAATCGACTTTCATCTAACTGTGAACCCTGAGTAATTACAATAAATGCTCAAATCGACTTTCATCTAACTGTCAGCCCTGAGTAATTACAATAAATGCTCAAATCGACTTTCATTTAACTGTCAATACTGGGTAATTACAATAAATGCTAAAACCGACTTCTATCTAACTGTGAACACTGGTTAACCAGACTGGTACAGGACCGCTGTTTACTTCTGAGCGCAGTATGATTCCTTCCTTACTGCTTCACATTCTGATGTTATGTGATCCTTCAACACTCCTATTGTTCTACTGCTAACGTAAACAACTGATTTAAGGTGTCCTCGTAAAAAAATAGTTCAAAGCATTCAGGTCTGGAGATTTCGCTGGCCATTTACTGGGCACTGTAAAATAAGAAATCAGCGTTTCTCAAACTTTTCTGTTAACCTGTGCTATCCCCCCCCAACCTTGCTATTTTTCTGTGCCCCGTCTCATCAGATCAGACAAGATAGCGCCATGCCTATAGGCGAAGGCGATCGTCTCTCTCCATCTCTCTCGATCCTCCGTGTCTCGAATCAAGTCGGTCGCTGTTTTCCTGCCAAACCACGCAGTCAAGCCATGCAAGTATTTCTGTCTTCTCCGCCTCTCTCTGTCTTTTGCCATTTATCTTTCTAGTCACGACCAGTTTTCCAGAGCGTTATTGTCCGAGAAGCTGTGATTGCCTTTTTCTTTTTCTTATCTTACATCCTTCCCGTGCCGCTAAACGTCACACAGGGCCTGCTTGGTAGTTCGCCAAGATTTCCTGTCTTCGGCGAGTTTTTTCAATCTCATCAAGGGATGTTACATCCACTGGACTGACCTCTCTTAACAATGTCCTCTTTAGAGTTTTTTTCACGTGGTCGACCTCTTTTTCTTCGGCCTATTGTGTTCCACTTGATAGCTTGTTTTCTTACGTATGACACTCATTTGAGACGTTCCTTTGCCTATTGTAGTACTTCTTCATTTGTCTTTCTGGCCGTCCATGGTATGCGAAGCATCCTTCTTCTATTCAATTCAAGTGCCATGCCGTGTGGCGTAGGCGATCATTTCTCTCTTTTGCGTTGATTATGAGATCCGCCGGTGGATTTCTTCCTAGCCACACTGACACCTCATCCAGTAACCTCTCTCTCTCTCTCTCTCTCTCTCTCTCTCTACCTTCCTCTATCTCTTCTTCAATTTTTCCAGTTCCCACAGTGTGTTCCAATTTTCCTCTTTTCAGGAAATGCCCTATAAATCTCGTTTGTCTGCCTCTGATCTTTGCTATATTTTGCTTTTTAACTCCAGCCTCTCTTAAGACTTCTTCATTGGTTTTCTTGGCTATTCATGGTACCTTCAACATCCTTCTTATGAACCACATTTCCATGGCCTCCATTTCTCGCTGTACTCTCTTATTCATGGACCATGCTTCACATCCATAAAACAAAACTGGCTCGTGATCTTGTTTCCATTGATACGGATCCGTTGCACAAGATTTGTCTCATTGTCTGGAATGCTGACTTGGCCTGAGCACGTCTGCTTTTTATTTCATTGTGACATTTCCCATCCGTTGTTATAATCGTTCCTAAGTACTTGAATCTATCAACTTGTTTCAGATTTATGCTATTGTTGGTAATGCTACATTTTGTTGGTATTCTTTTCTTTGAGATGACCATCATTCCAGTCTTCTTCTAAGAAGCATATTTCATTAACTTTTTTTTTTCCTTCGTTCTAACTGGTCTCATAACTGCTATGGAAAAAAACAATTCCAGCCACGTACATTTGCCTTGTAAAAAGATTGCCCATATGTTCATATTTATACTACTTTCAGCAATGCCGTTTATAGCACACAATTACATACACAGTTTTACCGTTTGTGTTATAAATGTGACCCTAGAGCTCGGTAAAGTGATGCAAGGTTCCAGTGAGGTAAGTGATGCAAGGTTCCAGTGAGGTAAGTGATGCAAGGTTCCAGTGAGGTAAGTGATGCAAGGTTCCAGTGAGGTAAGTGATGCAAAGTTCCAGTGAGGTAAGTGAAGCAAGGTTCCAGTGAGGTAAGTGATGCAAGGTTCCCAGCGAGGTAAGTGATGCAAGGTTCCATTGAAGTAAGTGATGCAAGGTTCCAGTGAGTTAAGTGATGAGCGAAGATCACTTCTGTCCACTATGTCTAGGCGTGTGCGTATGTATATTAACACAAATTTTCTGTGGCCCCTCCCCCTACTCTCAAGATTTTCACCTGCGGCATCCTTCAGTTATCCATTAGTTCCCCAGGGGGGGGGGATATATATATGCCCCCCCCCCCGAGAAACACTTTGGAAACAACACTATATTCTATCATTTTACTGTGCGAAAGCCGCGTTGTTTCCTATTTGAAACAAAAACAAATCTGGGGCCATTTAATTAGGCCACGTCAGCCAAACTGATCCTCATGGAAATGTTTTTTCACGTAGGGCCGTTGGGAAACGAGGCGGGGCCCATGCTCTGAAACTACACACCTCCCCTGCTTCCTAATAGAACGCCATACAGCAGAGACGTAAGGAAATCTGCTAAAGCACGCAGGCATGATTCACTGCTGACAGTGTCCAAGGGGAAAATGTGGACCAATTATCGCAGTTCCCGGCACCGCACCCCACAGCACAACATTTGGGCCGTGCTGTATGTGCCCTTCCTCAACCCTATGTGGATTTTTCAGCGGCCCAATATCGAGCCTTAGGTTGCAAATGATCAATATAACAATAATTATACTCATCATACCACGTGAACTTTCAATTTTAGCCTAAGTGGTCATTTCTTGTACATTACAGGTATCCCCTGCTATATTATACTGTTAAATTGTATACATTTCTCGCTCTTTCGACGATCCACGTAATGCTACTAATATCTCGCTTTCTCGACGATACATGTAGTGTTATTAATGCCAGAGACGGTAATGTTAGCTTCGGGTTTAGTCTGCTAACTTGGGCAGATTATTTTTCAACTTCTGCATCATCAAGGTCTCAAAAAACCTGTTGCTTCTTCCTTTTCTTTTTCCTCATCCTCCTCTTCTACGAGGAGGAAAATTAAGAACGAGAAGAAAAAAAAACGGTAAGAAGAAGAAGAAGAACTACTACTACTACTACTACTACTACTACTACTACTACTACTACTACTACTATTACAACTGCTGCTGCTACTACTACTACTACTACTGCTACATACATTGTTCTACAAAAAAATAACACAAAACATCCACCACCACCACCACCACCACCACCACTACTACTACTACTACTATTACTACTACTACTGTCCAAATAAAACAATATTTACTACTACCATTACTATCACTGCCACTACAACTGCTACAACTACTCTACAATTAAAAAAACATATACTACTACCACTAACCTTGTCACTACCACTTCTACTACTACTTCTACTACTACTACTACTACTACCACTCTGCAAATAAAACAACATCTACCACTACCAATACTACTACTATTACTGTCAATATTACTACTAATACTACTACTACTACTACTAGTTACTATTATTATTATTATTACTATTTATAAATATTCTGCTGTCGTTTCTACAACTCTTTACAGTTTACAACTTAAAATTTCAATAAAAGATTTTAATCTTAAAGCCTAATAATAAAAAAAATAGGTACAAAAAAAAGCATAAAAAGAAAATACAAATACGAGGGTCGTTCCAAAAGTTTTGAGCATAGTAGTAACACGCGAGGATAACAAATTTCTGAGAAATGCGACTGGGGTCAATGGAGAAAAGCACTTTTTTTTTTTTGCACATGAAATGGAGATATTATTCAAATTGAAAGGTGACATCGTTAGCTAACTTATGAAAAAAAAATGGCGTCCGAAAATCTTTCGTTTCTACATTTGCGCTGTTTAATTCAGTTCTTTGTGTGTGTGAAGGTGTTTTGGCTTACAATATCCATAAAGGCTGATAAATTGTCCACGAAGAAGAAACACTGCAAGCCAGCACTGTCAGCAGTTAGTAAATTACAAAACAAAACATTTTCGAGATGGCAATATGGACATTACTGACAAGTCTCGTAGCGGCAGACAAAGAACAGCCAGCACAGAAGGAAATCGTAAACGACTGGACATGCTCATTAAGGAAGACCGCCTCATTAAGGTGAGAGAAACTGCATTGATTCTCAGTGTCAGAAACCACGCTGTCGATGAAATGATCTGGGTATCGCGGATTCTGTTGCAGATGGACACCACGAATCCTCACGGATGAACATAAGATGGCGAGCACGCCAGTCGCCGCGATGATTTTGCATGGATACGAGACACAGGGTGGCGAATTCCTGCGCAGTATTGTCTCAGGTGACGAAACGTGGCTGCGCCAATTCGACCCCAAAACAAAACGGCAGCATATGGACTGGCATTGTTTCTTCTCCAAAGAAGAAGAAGAAGAAGGAGGCCTGCACAGGTACGTCTGCCGGTAAGATAATCGGAACAGTATTCTTGGACAGCGCTAGGGGTGTCTTCTTGTGATTTTCTGGAACACGGTGAACGTGCAAACACAGAACGATACGCTGCCACACTAAGAAAAAACGTGCGCGAGGTATCCGTGAGAAGAGACAAGTCATCTTGCAAGATGGCCATGCACGCTCACATGTTGCTCAAAGCACACTCCCGCCAAGCTGGGGAAAACAGCTGGGAATTACTCCCCCACCCTTCGTATAGCCCTGACTTTTTTTGCACATTCAGACTATCATCTGTTTGGATGTTTGAAGGATGCTCTTCGTGGAGCACGGTATGCGAGTGACGATGCCATGCAGGACTAATTGTGCGAGGTTGGTTACGATCTGTCCAAACGACTTTCCACCATGACGATATCATGCTCGTGTGGTCACGGCTGGTGATTTTACCGAAGGACGCCCGCGAACAAAGGTTTCACTTGACACTACTTTTACCTCTGTCAGTCAATCCTACTTTTAGCAATAAATGTTTACTCGAAACTTTTGGAACGATTCTCGTAAAAGTTTAAACTTTTTTAAAAAATCATTACTTTCCTACACAAAAGTATAGAAATACTCAGTCTTTCCATGGAAGGACCAAACTAAAGAAGTATAGAAATACTCAGCCTTTCCATGAAAGAATCAAACTAAAGAAGTATAGAAATACTCAGTCTTTCCATGGAAGGACCAAACTAGGGAAGTATAGAAATCCTCAGTCTTTCCACGAAAGAATCAAACTATGAAAGTATAGAAATCCTCAGCCTTTCCATAGAAGGACCAAACTATGGAAGTATAGAAATACTCAGCCTTTCCATAGAAGGACCAAACTATGGAAGTATAGAAATACTCAGCCTTTCCATAGAAGGACCAAACTATGGAAGTATAGAAATACTCAGCCTTTCCATAGAAGGACCAAACTATGGAAGTATAGAAATACTCAGCCTTTCCCCAAGGAAGCAGAATTCACTATTCTTGTTTTCTTACAGAAAATGAACAAACGAAGACACAGCCGAGAAGAAAGAGGAAAAGAGATAGAAAAATAATTGAATTAAACCGAATTTTAATTGCACAGGTTAAAGAATTGGGTACGCAGGCCTGTCTGACACTCTGACTTTCATCGCATGACTTTCATATAATAGATTCAGAAACTTTATATTCGTTAGTACAAATTTTATTATGCGTGTAACAAAGGTCATTAAAACTGAAAAAAAAACAGAGATATAGAGGAAGACAGAGGAATATAAAAGGGTAGAGAGAGGGGGGGAATATAGAAGGGTAGAGGGAGACAGACAGAAGGGAAGACAGGGACAGAGAGGGAGCGACAGGGAGATATAGAAGGGTAGAGAGAGAGAGAGAGACAGAGACAAGGGGAGACAGAAAGGGAGAGACAGGGTGCTATGGAAGGGCAGAGAGAGACAGAGACAAGAGGAGACAGAGACAGAGCGGGAGAGACAGGGAGATATAGAAGGGCAAAGAGAGACAAAGAAGGAGAGACAGGGAGATAGAAGGGCAGAGAGAGATACAGAGGGAGAGACAGGGAGATGGGACAGAGACAGCCAGGCAGAAATAGGCAAGGGGAGACAGAGAGAGAGAGAGGGAGAGACAGGGAGATAAAGAAGGGTAGAGAAAGACAGAGACAATGGGAGATAGACAGAGACAGACAGAGAGAGACAGAGAAAGCGACAAAGAGAGGCAGAGACAGATAAACAAAGGGAGACAGAGATAAACACGAAAGGAGACAGAAAGAAAGAGACAGGGTGAGGCACAGAGAAAAAGGGAGACAGAGAGAGACACGGAGAGACAGAGAAAGAAACAATACGAGAGAGACAGTGAGATAAACACAGAAAGATAAAACGATGCAGAGAGAGAGAGAGAGAGAGAGAGAAAGACAGCGAAAGATAGAAAGAGCGAGAGAGAGATGGTTGATTGATCTTTATTTCAAAAGGGTTTAAGAATTGGGCACGCAGGCCCGTCTGACATTCTGCCCTTTATCACACATCTTTCACTCTGTTCCAGACATTCTACAAATATGCTGCTCATGTAACAAACATAATTAACACTGAAGCATTGAGTGAGCAACAGTGTGAGAGACACAGAGAAAGGGAAATGGAGAGACAGAGAGAAACAGAGACAGGCAGACACACAGAGAAAGTGTGTTTGTGTGAGAGAGAGAGAGAAAGAGAGAGAGAGAGAGGGAGGGGAATCTGTGTAGGTTATCTGTGCTCAAACTTTGTGCAAGTTTCCTTTGCTTAAACGATTCAGATCACGTAAAGAAATACATTTCATTTTTTTTACACACACACGCAGGCAAGCAGGCACGCACATACACACACGCAAGCACATGATACAAAAATATCTGAAAGAAATCCAGTTCAAATGCAGAATGAAATTTTCTAAGAGAAAAAAAAGCACATACCAAAGATATTAGCATAATGATATGTAGTATTTTTCCCTTCAGCTCATCTACTCACTGTTTTTCTGTTCTCCCCCCCCCCCCACTTACTCACTCACGCATAAAATCGCACCCACGCCAACATATAACATACTGTCCCATTTCGCCCACTTCAGATAACAAAACAAAACACATTCTGACGAATAAAGGTACGTGGTTATCATTCTGTGTTATCTCCGCAACATTCTCATTTCTTCTGCAGCCGGGGATTATCAAGGCTGATGGTACCCCCTCCCCCCTGCGTCCCACATACACTCCAATGGAGGGGAGAAGGTTATGAAAGGTCACATACCAACTTCCAGTTTTCATGTCTTAAGTTCCGACCGTCTTTTTTAACTCTTAAACTTGCCACGAGTCATTAAAAAACGGCTTCGAAAAAAAATAAAATAAAATAATGGCAGAAATACAGTTTTGTTGTGCTGTCAGCAGTTCATGACGTTAAACTGCCGTAAAAATTATACAAGCGGCCATTCCGCTATTTCCCGCGGCGGCGGCCATATTTTATAACAAAAAATGTTCATGAGTCAGTGATGCTGTTTGACAGACTAAGAGTTAAAGCTGTTTTCCCTCTCTCTCTCTCTCTCCCCTCTTTCTCTCTCTCTTACTTTCTCCTCCCACTTTTCTCATCCGATGTGATTCAGGCGAAATAACAATTTTTATGGTTCTGAGATGAAAGTGATACCCTATTTTCTCTTCACCCAGTATGCCTCGCCGTACAGGTAGACACTTACCCGCTTTCCTATGCGCAAGAGTGCCCAGGAATGGAAGGAGACTGAAAGCAGGGACAGAACCAACTGCATAACAGAAGTAACCGCGTGGGGTATCGAGTCGAGCAGTCGCACTGTCTGTGAGCTGTAAATAGATCTAATAAAATTCTGTATATCTGCGAACCTTGATATGAAATCCAATTTTAAAACATTCTTACGGATATCTCGTTCTGTTGTTATTATTATTATTATTCTCTATCGCCGTTTCAAGTAGCACCGATAACACAGTGTTTGATGTTACAGCTTTCTGACAATTCTCATCCCCTTTTTTTTTCGGAGAAAACGAGTTTCTACGAGATAACGACATATATCGCGTGTTTTCTTCAAGACTTCAAAAATGTTATCACTACTACCAATATACTGTATTCTCTATAAGCTCGTCTCAGTTTTCTTTCTTTCTTTCATATTTTGAAATATGAACATGGAAGGAGGGGGGGGTGGTGGAGCTGTCAGAAGCGATGCCTAAGATATGGCATTCATCGATCAATAGCTGACCAAAACCCTGCCCCATCCCTCCGTTGGTCCTCCCCCCCACCCAAGTAAAAAGCCTAGCCTGGCTAACAAGGTAGAGGTAGCCATAGCCTCCAGGGAGATGGGAGTCTGATAAGTAAACAGTGCACACCCACGTGCTGTTCGGCTCCATTTAGAGGATGAGGACAAATACCCCCGTAACATGTTCTCAATCGGAAACTATGCTGGGCCTCAAACATCTTCACAGCATCGGCCGCAAAGAACATTTTCCTACCATCTCCCAGTCCCGTGTCGTTCTTTTCTTTCAAAAAAAAAAAAAAGAAAAGAAAAGAAAAAGTTCACATGCGCGTGCATTTATTTTCTTCATTCTTTTGGCCTCTCAGTTTGTTTATGCTCCCTGGGTCTTTTAAAAAATACGAGATTATAAAAACCTAATATTCATTTGAAATCTCAAGGGAAAACGAAGGAGAGGGAGGCTAGAAGAAACAAACCTGGACGAACTGGGCAGATAAGGACAGAAGAGGTAAAAGGAACCAAATACATTGAAAACCTCAACAAAAAAAAAAAAAAAACAGAATTGGGAAGCATGATCCTCCATAGCTACCAGCATAGAACATAAAGCACTCACTCAATCAGTCATAAATATTTATTCTTCATTAACAACATAAATATAATCACAGAAATTACCACAAGCAATAAACATCTCGTGATTACAACAAAAAAAAATAAATAAAGGTTTCATTTAAAAATCTTAATTCAATGGTTTATTTCATCTTTTTCTTTAACTTCGTTTATCTCTCTCTCTCTCTCTCTCTCTCTCTGCGTGCTATCTCTCAGAAGCTGTGAATTAACTCGCTGCGCTGCGGCTTCTCGCCTGAAGTCGCGACAAACTTTTGGAATTTAAGCACAAAGTAAACGAGGAAAACCTCCGACAAACCACGTGGCGTGAAATACAAAATTTGAACCCATCTTTGCTGTAATATACGAGTGACCCCCGAGGAAAGAGAAGAAGAAAGAGGTTTAACAAGAAGTATAGTAAAATGGAGATATAATAGCTTAGAATGGTTACCAAAGTAAAGACATAGAGGCATCTTTGGGGATATTGTGTTCTTGGCTATATTTTTTCTTGACTTTTCGTCACGCTACGGGTGTTATGAGGTCAGCCTGGCCGCCTTTACTTTCCCAACTCCAGTGGGATCCAGGTACACTGGGATCCAGGTACACATTTCTACACTTGGATGATCCGGGTTCCTATGGCCAGACTTGAACCGTCGACGTTGCAGTGTGAGGCTAATGGACTATTCAATTCGCTATTCAGGTACAAAATATATACAAGAGGAAAACAGATGAAAAAGAATGAGTTGTGATAAAACGAATGAAAATACGAGTATAATAAAACAAGAGTGCGAATGAAATGATGACAAATACAGTGCGTTCCGCAAATAATTGTGTACTAACCCAGTATCGATTCCGCTATCGTAGTGATATCTTAATGACTGTGGCAGGTAGATGTGGCTAGATACCGCAGACATGAAGATATCACCATAATACCGGAATCGATACTGGGTTAGCGCACAGTTACTTATGGAACACCATGTATATGGAACATTATAAAATTAGGAGCAAAGATTATGTTTACCAGAATTCTCCGTATTGGTTTTTTTTCCTAATCTGCCTTGAGCCACATAGGAGATAATTGTCCAGGCCAAGAGTGTGCCAGTTAAACACAAATGACTTTATAATTCTTCTGGCTTAAAGCTTCCTTATTTTTCTCTTAGAAATACATTCTTTCAAAGTCAAATCTATTTAAAAACAATACGAAAATACATTAATACGTTATGTACACTCCAGAACAAGAAATCTCTTTAAAACGTCAAAAGGAAAAAAAAAAAAAGGATTTCATATGAAGAACAAAAGAGTTTTCAGAACGTGAGCACTATAATGGGCCCAGCGATAGCATTATTCCTGTTGCGATGAGCAAGAATTCTCCAATAACTGCATAAACAGATGTTGGCCGTGACCTACTGCATGCCCTGTCTTATTCTCGACACGCTGTAAACAATTATTTCTGTGAAAAGGTTTGAGATTAAGGATAACTCTAACGAAAGTTTATTCTAGATAAAAATGATTCCGAAGCAAATAGGTTGTTGTTGTTGTTGTTTTTTTTTTTTTGAGCTTACTCATTATTCAATGTAAAAATAATAGGGGTGCATTAAGACTTTTCTAGTATCTCTTAGGAAAAAAACTGAAAAGTTGTGCCCTGACACGTTAGTAAAACCTTCTTGTTCCTCGCATCGACTACTGGCGGGAGCAAAGATGACGCCGTTAAAAATGGTGATTCTATGGGTTGTTGAGGCCGGAGAACTAACGCTGGTCAAGATTCTGTCTGCTTGTGCTAGTTCGAAATCGTGACTATTCAAGCAGAGTTCGCCGTGGTTTGTTTTGTTTTTTTTTAATGCTGGTTGAACGCCCCGAGAATTCGTTCTTTGAGAAGCACGTTCTGTGAGTAGCTTGTTATTTGAGAAGCTTGTTATTTGAGTAGCTTGTTATTTGAGAAGCTTGTTATTTGAGTAGCTCGTTATTTGAGTAGCTCGTTAGTTGAGAAGCACGTTCTGTGAGTAGCTCGTTATTTGAGAAGCTCGTTCTTTGAGGAACTCGTTATTTGAGAAGCTCGTTCTATCAGAAACACGTTCTTTGAGAAGCTCGTTCTATCAGAAACATGTTCTTTGAGTAGCTCGTTATCTGAGAAGATCGTTCTTTGAGTAGCTCATTCTTTGGATCTTCAAACTGGACACCCAGAAATCCACTCCCAAACTTGAAATTAATCCTGTCTTCATATATCTACCCATCCTGCCAGGACAGCCTGTTCGCAGTTACAGGGAGATCAAGCAACAGCAACAGCAAAGGCATCAGCAGCTGCAGCATCGGCTGCTAATGAGTAATCTGCCCAGAGTGACAATCTACAGAAATCTGCCCAGAGTGACAATTTCCATAAATCTGTTCAATGTGACTATAATCCACCCAGAATGACAATCTACAGAAACATGCCGAGAATGACAATATGCACAAATCTGGCCTAAGTGATAATTTCCAGAAACCTACCCACAGTGACACTTTGTATAAATCTACTCTGAGTGACAGTTTACGGAAATCTGCCCTGACTGACAATTAGTTACAGCACAACACCACAATAACAGCATTACTATACTAAACTACCCATTCGCCCAGATGAAACTATACATATGTTCTGATGTTTTTAATTCCCCCCCCCCCCTTTAAATTCTATCCATATCACGGGTCATGCCGCAACCTGGAGTCGAATTACCGTCAATTACGGTCGACCCAGAGGTCATTATTGTAATTATCAAACGCGAACGTCAGACTCATCATAATTAATACAGAGCGGGCGGTTACAACACTCATTACCGTGGGATCGTTATACCGATAAAAATCACCAACAGAGCTGCTAGCAAAGTCGATTACTAGAAATGTCACAAACGAATGGTATCGAACTGAATAGGATAAAGCATTTATGACATTTCAAATATTCGATACGTATATTTAAACGTCCATAAACTGATCTACGAGCACTTGCTAGCACTGGCCTGAAGACTGCCTGAAAAGAAATCGTTTGCTAATGGCATCGTTTAGACGTTTAATACAATTTGTGTGTGTGTGTGGTAAAATAACAAGTACGTTTGCTCACTGATGCACTGAACAAGAAGGATAATGACAACATTCTTCTGAAGAATGTTGGAATGCAGGGCAAAACGAAAGATGAAGGATATTATTTGGGTCAAGTAAATAGTTTGCACACAGCACATTTATTAAGAGTTTGCACACAGCACATTTATAAGAGTTTGCACACAGCACATTCATAAAAGTTTGCACACAACACATTTATAAGAGTTTGCCCACAACACATTTATTAAGAGTTTGCACACAACACATTTATAAGAGTCTGCACACAGCACATTTATAGGAGTCTGCACACAGCACATTTATAAGAGTCTGCACACAGCACATTTATAAGAGTCTGCACACAGCACATTTATAGGAGTCTGCACACAGCACATTTATAGGAGTTTGCACACAAAACATTTATAAGAGTTTGCACACAGCACATTTATAAGAGTCTGCACACAGCACATTTATAGGAGTTTGCACACAACACATTTATTAAGAGTTTGCACACAAAACATTTATAAGAGTTTGCACACAGCACATTTATAGGAGTCTGCACACTGCACATTTATAGGAGTTTGCACAAAGCACATTCATAAGAGTTTTCACACAGCACATTTATAGGAATATGCACACAGCACAATTATAAGAGTCTGCACAGAGCACATTTATAAGAGTTTGCACACAGCACATTTATAAGAGTTTGCACAAAGCACAATTATAAGAGTTTGCACAAAGCACAATTATAGGAGTTTGCACACAGCACATTTATAAAAACACACGGAGAATATCAGGTCACTGGACAAATGACACTTTTACTGAAAAAAAAAACAACATACAAAACAAGTGAAACGAAGAAAGCACAGTAGAACTTGTTCTTCCTTCTAGTTCTGTGCTGTCCCTGGCACACATTGACGCTATTAGTTAAACAAAAATTTTAAAAAAAAAACAAGAACAGGAAAATATTAGTGATAGAAATGTGACATTTGAGGAGAATGCTAAACGTGACAAGAAGATATCAAATCATAAAGGACACCATCAGGGCAAAGTTTGCAGTAACACTAGTATTACAATACGTCCAGAAACAACAAGTCAAATGGTTTGGTCACGTTACACGGCTACCATCAGTTACAGAAAATTTCACTCTAAAAATTGTAGGAAACAGAGGTTAAGGCTGCTCACGCCAGAGATCAACGAAGGAAATGACAGATATTTTAAATATCCCATTATATGACGAAGATCAATGAGCCATATCAATGCCTCTTATTTGTCCACTCAGCACCGAAAGGTATACGAAGAAGGAAACAAGATAAGATACAATCTCAGGCACACATTATCTCAAATACAATTTTAAAATATACATTTTCATTCGGACATGTACACATTCTGACTTGTGTTTCATCATCATCATCATCATCATCATCATCATCGACTTTCACTCCTTCCAGAGTATTAGTCAGTCAGTGATTTGCATGTCCTTTGCGGAACTTTGCCTACCTAACAGCACTCCTGTAGGCCAGCCGGTTATAAGCAAGATGCCCCGCTGATGATGCATCCATTTGCAGATCATCAACGATGTCTTGCAGCCATCTTCGTCTTGGTCTTCCTCTCTTTCTTTTTCCCATTATGTACCCTTCCAACACGGTCTTCTCTAGATTATCATGACGTTTAATGTGTCCAAAATATTTAAGTTTTCTCTCTTTAATCCTCTTTACTAGCCAGCCTTCTTCAATATTAAGTTCTTGTAGTATAGATATATTTGTTCTTTTTTGTGTTCAGTTTATTTGAAGGACTCTTCTGTAGCATTAACATTCAAAGGCATTTATGTGTTTCTCAGCTGTTTCGTTATGTGTCCAGGTGTCACAGGCATATGCTGCGATGGGAAAGATGCATGCCCTTAAAAATCTTACTTTTGTAGTTCTGTCTGTCCCTCTCCACAGCTTCTTCAGTTGTTTTTACTTTCTGAAGAGCGATAGATGTCCTCCTTTTAATATCCCTTTTTATATCTCCACTATTAGTTAGTAATGATCCAAAATATTCAAAACTCTCCACCTTTAGAGCACAGGCCACGGATAAAGGCTCTCCAGTCATCCTTGTTCTTGGTATTATACTCTGCTTCCTTCCATGTGTATCCCTTGTTTCTGAGCATTGTCATAATTTCTCTTATCCATGTAGGTCTAGGTCTTCCTCGTTTTCTATTTCCTTGAGGGTTCCATGCCAATGCCTGTCTTAGTAAAACCTGTCTTTTAACCTTGGTAAAATTCAGTTGCTGCTTGGTGTGTGGATGTCCTAGGCCGTGACAGACAGTCAGAAAACATTTTTTTTTTTCTGTCTTAAGTCAATGTTTCTGAGCGTCACTGATGTCCAAGGACCATCGTTCCTCTCTCCTCCCTAAGTTCCTCGTTTCCTAGAAACCACACACTGACCCCCATTACTCTTCCCTCCAGGCCATCATGTCAATTAAAATTGGTGAAAAAAAAAGTATAACTGATGGCTTCCAACAGCGGTTCTTAACTTAGGGTTTCCATATCCCTTGTGAATATGGTAACCAA
>CM019706.1:3813975-3843975 GCA_009760885.1 Achatina immaculata | reverse complement strand
TAACAACAGTCTCATTCCCCTCCCAACTCATCCCTCCTTTCGGCCTGAGAACATGTGTGAGATAACAACAGTCCCATTCCCCTTCCAACTCATCCCTCCTCCCGGCCTGAGAACACGTGTGAGATAACAACAGTCCCATTCCCCTTCCAACTCATCCCTCCTCCCGGCCTGAGAACGATTACAAATATAGCAATAAACAGAACCTGGACGATGCTAAGATTAAAAAAAAAGAATCTAATCAAATAATTTGCTGATCCGTGGAATCCCACACATCTTCCCATGAACCCCATGGACACAAGGTTAAGAACCGCTGTAATTATTTTATTTATCAAATGATTCACGAAAAGTGCCTTCCAACTCTCAACTCACCCACCCACCCACCAATCTTTCACAGATGAGGAATAAATTCTCGCGAGAAACGAAATAGAGAAAGAAAAGATATAAATAATTTCTGTGTACCAGAATTCTCTCATTTCTTAAATTTATCCTCAGACCATATATCAAGTATATGGGCGGTATAGATCGGACGGTGCGGGCGGGATGTTGGGGGGGGGGGGGGCTTACTAAATTTAGCCTAGGGGTCTGGCTGCCGCTTAATCCACTTCTGGACTCATTTATTATATGATTTTTTTCTTTGAGCTTTGATATGGACTGTCAGGGTAATGTTTACATCAAAGGAATGGAAGGGTTTGGGTGTAACGTTTACATCAACAGAATGAAAGGGTTTGAGAGTAATGTTTACATCAAGGGAATGAAAAGGTTTGGGTGTAATGTTTACATCAAGGGGATGGAAAGATTTTGGATGTAATGTTTACATCAAGGGAATGAAAGAGTTTGGGTGTAATTTTTACATCAGGGGAATGAAAGGGTTTGAATGTAATGTTTACATCAAGGAAATGAAAGGTTTTGGATGTAATGTTTACATCAGGGGAATGAACATCAAGTCTTAGAAGCAATCTCTTTTCCTTAGTTGCTGGAACAGTTAAGAAGCGTGTGCCATGTTCTTTGATAACGATTTCCCCACAAGCTATCATATAATATTCTGTTCTTAAGATTTACACAATTTGTTCTTGAACTCTCTTAAGAAGCCGAGTGCACCCAGAGTCTTCTAGCAAACCTTAGTTACCCACTCCCTGTCCGATACAGCACATGCGCTTCATCATCATCATCATCATCATCATCATCATCATCATGTGCCGTGCCGCTGGCGTTGGCTATTATGCTTCTTCAGAGTACACGATCCTTCATGCAGGCAGTTGGTGATCTCCTCTCTGTCATCTCGTCAGACTGCCCAGCATTATTTCTCTCGGTCTTCCCTTGGCTCTTCTTCACTCTATTTTTCCTGTTGTTATAATATTGTCAATGCCCTCTCTTCTCATTGCATGTCCTATGAAAGTACATTGTCTTTCTCTTATTTTTTTTGACAATATTTTTTTGTCTTTCCAGCTCTTCTCATACATTCTTCATTACTTATTTTTGCTGTCCAGGGAATTCGCAACATTCTTCTAATAAACCACATTTCTACTCCTCCCACTGATTGTTGTGTAGACCTGCCTATTGTCCATGATTCGCTTCTATATAATAAGATAGGTTCAATATAGCATTTTAGAACTCATTTTCTAATATTTATTGATAAAGATGTGTTGCACAAAATGTTTCTCATTCTCTGAAATGCATTATTTTCTTGGCGTGTTCTGTTCTTAATTTCTGCTCTGCATTTCCCACCTGAAGTCACGCTCATATTACTGCTCCAAGGTATTTGAATTTCTGCACCTGCTTTAGAACAGTTCCATTTAATTTTATACCGCATTTTGCTGGATTCTGTTTCTTAGATATAACCATAGTCTCTGTCTTTTTTTATGTTCAAAGTAAGGCCTTTCTGTTCACTTTCTTTAGCGACTTTATCCAAGAGATTTTGCAGGCCTAAGTTGGTCCTCAGCTTATCAGTATTGTGTCGTTAACATACCGAATGTTGTTAATATTGTATCCTCCAATTTTTATGCCTGGTTCTGTAATGATCGTTCTTAGAATATTCTCGCTGTACAGAGAAAAAAAGGTCTGGAGGCAGTACACATCCCTGCCTCACTCCTTGTTTTATAGGTTGATATTTTCCAGTTTTATTTTCAGCTCTAATCGCTGCTTCCTGCTGCCACTATAGATGTTTTACAACCCTCAGGTCTTTGCCGTCTATGTTTATGTCTTGAAGCATTTTAATAATCTTATCATGTTTCACCTTGTTAAATGCCTTGATGTAATCAATGAAGCATAAGTAGAGATCTTTCTGTAGTTCTAAAACTCTTTTTCGTTAGTATTCGCAAAACATAAATGGCATTGTATGTTCCCTTTCCTTCAAGAAAACAAACTGTTCATCTGCCATTTCCATTTCTACCCTTTTACATGTTCTTCTCATAATAATTCTCACAAGTAGCTTAGTTATGTGACAAGACAGGCTGATAGTCTTTGATGGGTATTAAAATTACGACAAAAATCCTGGGTTCTAAATATACCGCCATCAAACTGACGTCGCTAGATTTGAGAGAGAGCAAAGATGGCCATAACACTGTTGTAGTATATTTATAAAAGGCAGCAAAACTAGAACTGGTCAAAACCCTATCCTTCCTCTCTGTTGGTGCTCTCAGTAAACATGCACAGCCTTAGCAATTGTCATAGTCCGTCATAGAGATGCAGTTTTGCCGAAAAACTAGTTGTTTATTAATTATTTGTTTATTTTTTGGTGCAGCCTGGGTGTGCAAAACTGTCTGCCTGTAATCTAATACTTTCCGCTCGGTACGACACTCTCAGAACATTGGCCGCGTCAGCTGGTGAGTACATTCTGCTCACTCTAGCGAGTTGGAAGGGGGGATATTAGAACAATAACAGGAGTAAACTTGGCGTGAAAGCGAAGGCATCTGTGTATGTGATGTGTGTGTGTGTATATATATATATATACATACACACACACACTAGCTGATTACCCGGCGTTGCCCAATATTCTATCACACAAGAAAAGGAACGTAGTCTATCTATAGTGTAATATCGAAGCAATTTTATGTTGCCGGTATTTAAAAGTATAAGTACAGTATACAAATTATAAAGTAAAGTCTTTGAGTCAGACATACACACATACACCAGCATAGCAAGACAGGCACTCACTGGCATGGAATCCTCAAGGAAATAGAAAACGAGGAAGGCCTAGACTTACTTGGAGAAGAGAAATTATGACAGTGCTCAGAGATAAGGGATACACATGGAAGGAAGCAGAGAATAATTCCAAGAACAAGGATGACTAGAGAGCCTTTATCCGTGGCCTATGCTCTCAAGGGAATGCAAGGCGATGATGATGATGATGATGATGATGATATAATATATATATATATACAAACACATATATATGCGCAAGAGGGTATGTGTGTGAAAGTATGTGTGTGCGTGTGTGTGTAGATATTGAAACTTGTTTGGAGAACGCTAATTAGCAATGATATCCCTGCCTGGCATGTCTGGCTTTACATTATGAATGATCGCTCGAACTCTGATAAGATATTTTATGCACATATTTTTAAACGGTTTAATGGGACACACACAGAGAGGATGAGAGACAGACTGAAACACAGACATATAGACAGAAAAATACTCTAACATATAGACCGACAGATAAGAAACACAGACAAAATTTCTGGTGTTTCATTTTCAGAGACAGACAGACAGACAGACAGACAGACAGACAGGCAGGCAGGCAGGCAGGCAGGCAGGCAGGCAGGCAGGCAGGCAGGCAGACAGACAGACAGACAGATAGATCGATAGATAGTCTACTACCTGCCAACCTAAGTAACTACCTGTTCATCTACCTACATACCTGCCTACCTACCTACCCAAGTACATAACCAACCAATCCACCTGTCTTTCAATTTATATATCTTTGCATTTATCCGAGAAAACAGCTTCAAAAACAACATCAGAAAGCAGCTTCAAAAACATTAGAGAACAGCTTCAGGAAATTCCTCGCATGCAGGATATTTGGGGGAAAGGAAACAAATTCTGATCTTGTTGGGCAGAGTGATCTACTCTTGGGTTATAATCTAATCTAGTTGGACAGAGTGATCTACTCTTGGGTAATAATCTAATCTAGTTGGACAGAGTGATCTACTCTTGGATTATAATCTAATCTAGTTGGACAGAGTGATCTACTCGTGGGTTATATTCTGATCTAGTTGGACAGAGTGATCTACTCTTGGGTTATAATCTGATCTTGTTGGACACAGTGATCTTCTCTTGGATTATATTCTGATCTTGTCGGACAGAATGATCTACTCTTGGGTTATGAACTTTCTCTGCACACCAGATCGCCGATATATTAATCAACTGTTCACTGTGACCAGGTCAGCTGCCTAACTACGCCCCTGAAAAGCAAAGAATAATTTATAAAGTTAACGACGAGTGAAGACTATGTGGCAAGGTACCAACAAGAAAACAAAGCTATGTTTACCAAGAGATATTACGGGCAGCAATGTAAGGATACGAAAACATGGACACTTAATAAATAACTAGAAAAGAGAATAACAGCATTTGAAATGAAATGTTGTAGGACATTTAGAACATCGTGGATAGAAAGAAAATCAAATATAGAGATAGTAATGCAATCAGGTGTCGCAGAGAAACGTAAACACTATCAAAATTAGAAAGCTGCGATACTTCGGCCACATCAAGAGACTCAACAGCTTGGAGAGGTTGGTAGTAGAAGGCACAGTGGCCAGGAAAAGAGAAAAGGCACGACCTCGCCGCAGGTGGACTCAGGACATCAGGGAAAGTCTGAATGTGTCACTGTAAGACACCGGTCAACTTCTGCAAGACCGTGGTGCAGTCAGGGAGGCTATGAGAGGGACAACGTTCTGGAAAGGATGCGTCACATAAAGAAGAACAACGATTATGTGGATGACAGTGGGCTACTGTGGCGTACTGAAAGATATGCATTTATTCTTATTGTCCCTATTAAATATACATTTTTTAAAAACAACTCTCAGGTTCTTAAATCTTTCCTTTCGTTCTATTATAAGGAAAGGTGGTCTTAGGTATAACGGGTAGTTTTCGCAGAAAGTTTAACGGCCACATGATGATGATGTTGTTCTGTTTCACTAGAACTGCGAGCAGACGTTCTTCTCAGCCGATGTGCCCAGGGTGCTGAAGCACAAACATCGTGTCTTTTGGGGAGTTGGTTACCACGGCAGATTTTTAAAAAATATAAATACCGAGTGGTTGGGGGGGGGGGGGGGAGAGGGGAGAGAGAGAGAGTGAAATACTGCCCGATTTGGCAATTAGCGACCCAAAGCATAGCTGACATGGTAGCGGCAGGGTTGGCGAACCATGGCTGACCAAGACCCTGTCCCGCTTCTTCGATGATAAAAGTTAAAGGTAAGATAAAATCCCTGTTCCCACGCCGTTAAAGATTAGTGGGTATACGGTGTTAGGCCCGTATTTCCAAGACTATCAGCACATGAAAGTGTGATGTGGTCAGTGTCACGCCTGGACGCCTTTACCTTCTCAGATTCCTCAGGTGCCCATTTTTAGAGGCTACGTGGACCCCGGGGCCTTTCTGATCTCTCTCTCTCTCTCTCTCTGAACATTAAGTGCCCAGGGCACATGGGGCTTCCGCAAGGGTTTTCCACAAATGCCTGTCCTTCGCCTTTTTTTCTGCTCTTGCCCAGGTGAGCCCTCTATTGCTCAACATCCTCTCTGTTGTTCCTCTTCGTGTCTCTTTTGGTCTACCCTTACTTCTGCTCCCCTGTGGTGTCCATCTTAGTGCTATTTTTGGTAGTGAGTTGCCAGTCATTCGGAGCACATGTCCCAACCATCGCCAGCGTCTTTCCTCAATAATTGTTGTCAGTGGTTTCATCTGCATTTCATTTCTTTCTGATATGGTGGTTCCTAAAAAAAGTCCCCACAGATAGGACTTAAACCCGGCAACAACCGGATTAGAAGACCGAGCGCCTAATTACTCAGCCACGGAGACTTCTCTTTTGGTACCACCAGTAAAAGACCTAGCCTGGCTAACGGGACAAGGATCGTACTAGTCCACCTAGTGGTGGAATCTGTTAAAGAAGTATTGCACCCCTTGCTTTTTAGCGCCACTCAGAGACTGAAAAAAAAAATAGCCGCCATAACCCGCTCCCAAACCGACACGATGCTGCTCCCCAGCATCTTTACCGCATCGGCTGCAAAGAACACCAGCTCACAGTTCAAGGAAGATTGAAGAAGAAGAAGAAGAAGAAAAAGTAGAATGGAGTTAATTTCTTCTTTACCAGATTACATCGCAACGAGGGTTATAGTAATCTCATCCCGTAAACCATTCTGTATCTGTTACTGGAGGCACCAACGGAGAGGTGGGACAGGGTCTTGGTTGACAGTGGTTCGCCAGCTCTGATGCTAGCATGACAGCTATCGGACCCCTGACTCCTACACTGGACTGCGTCTTCACTTCCGATGACGACGATAAATGAAGTGCTACAATGCTATCTCAGATAAAACACACATACAATATTTCAGCACAGTGGCTTCTTCAGAAGAAAATGAGGCCCAAAAAAAACCATTTACCACTTAAGCGCTAGGCTCTCGAGGACATCCAGCTTTAAAATTCCCATTTCAGTTCATTCACGTTATTTCTGCCATAAAGATTTCTATCAAATGCAATCGTATTATCTTTTTTTAAAAATAGATTCCTCTAATTATGTTTCCATCTGCCAGCTTTCCCCCCCACTTGTTATCCTAATTCTCCTGTAACTTTCTTTGCATCACTGAAGCATCTGTCCATTATTTGAAAACGGAACAGCGTAATCAATAACTAAGTGTCTGGCATATTGCCAGAGAGGCTGGTCGTTCTTTCCTTGTCAAGATAGTACAACTAGGAAACGAAAAACCGTCATCCAAACTGGCTAGTTTACATTGAGATCACGACATTGTCTGGGTTACGGTAGTCGTGTAAGTTCTCACTGACCTGGTAGCCTACGAGGAAACTGCTGACCAAATGGTGTACTATATTTTGCCAGCAATGTCTGTTTTAAGCCATCCTGGCATTCGAAACTCGTTGAATATTCCATACAAAGAGGCAGTAAATGTGGCTTTCCAGTATTTCAATTTCAGGTATACTCACATACTTAAAAAGATAGACAGACGGACGGACGGACAAACAGACAGACAGACAGACGGACAGATGGACAGATGGATGGACAGACAGACGGAGAGACAGATGGACAGACGGACGGACGGACAGACAGAGAGAGAGATACAGACGGACAGATGGACAGAAGGAGAGGCGGATAGACAGAGAGACAGAGAGACGACAGACAGTCAGACAGTAGATAGATAGATAGATAGATAGATAGATAGATAGATAGATAGATAGATAGATACCATGTTTTCACCGCCTCCCACAGTATCAGTCTCTATGGTCTAATTCTTCCCCGCCGTAAACAGACAATGAATATTCCACAGACTATGGGAATTATGGAAAGAAAAGTCTGCCGCCAAGAATAACGGTAATTTGCTGCATGCATAAGCTAGGACAGGCTGGCGCTAAGGTAATTCTGCATCTGATTGGGCTATCAAAAGTCTTGTATAAACCCAGAGGAGAATAGATTGTCAAAACAGGTTGCTCTTTTTATCTTAAATGAAGCAATCTTATCTTTATGTTCTCAAAAACAACAAATTTGTATTTCTTTAATCAATTTTTTTATACACCTGAAAAAAAAACTTACGCTTTTGATTGTTTTTATGGGTGGAAGCGGAGTAATCCATTCATTATGAGCAGGACAGGTATGCTTAGGCGATCATGTTGCTTCATCGTGTGGGTGGTGTTTTAAATCAGCTCTGTTACTTTTGTTTTGTTTAGTTTGGTTTTGTTTTCTCTGTCTCTTCAGCTGAGCCTGTTTTGTTTCTGTTTTTTTTCTACTGCCAAGTCTCTTCTTTTTCCTTTTTCTCCATGAGTTTTCCAGTGACAAACAGGTTCTCCAAATTCCTGCCTTCTCGAGACGCCTAGAAATTTGAATTCTCTCTCTTTAAAAAAAAATGGTTTCAAGTAATCTTTTCCTGTTGTTCGACAACTTCTTTTAGAGCATCATTTGCTTTGTTCATCTGAATTTCCATGGTATATTTGATGTTCCCTCTAAGCTGCGCAGAAGTAACACCGTGCACACGATATTTCTATGTCATTTAAAAAAAAACGTTTTTCAATTTCCCGGTGTTACTTTGTGCTACATCAGCTATACATGTATTTGTTTCCTTTATTTCTTTGGATTTTTATACCTCCCACCTCCCCCCCCCCACGAGAACTAACTATACTTTATAATTTGACGCTAGACGCACATTTGCACAGAAAATATTCTTTTGAAATTTATTTATTTGCACCCGGATTCAAAATTGTGAGCAGACCGCAAAACCTTACGGGGCACACTAGTCGCAGCTTTCTCATAAACAATAGCACCCATGCAGATACAGGGAGAAAGTGTTGGCCTGACTTGCGCTACATTCATGCATTCAGATTACAGGCCAGTTATAAAGTTATAAGTTGTTTGTGGAATCTTTAACCTTGTTATAATTGTGAAGATATTGCTACACAAGTATTGTAGTTTCGAGATCTGTGGTAATAGCGTTTTGTACCGTGATGATGATAGTTACGGTAGATCAAGACGACAGCACTGCTATGGACTGTTTCACTTTCTCTGGACTTAGGCAAGAAGCAGACAGAACCAGGGCTCGTGCTACCACTATGCCAACTAGCCAGCTGCCTAGAGCACAGACCACAGACACGCTCTGTACTGACCCTTGCGGAGTACAGATTTAGATTTAAACAGAATAATTTGCGCAAAATATCCTGGTTAACTGCACTGATTAGGACAATGACTTCCTTAGAAGTGTTGCAGTATGGGAGGCTATCGGGTATATTATTGTTTGGGTTGAAGGCATTTTTGTATTTACGGGGAGAAAGTCTCGAGAAGTTTCGAAAACGGCCACGTGATTTTTGGGTCTCGTGACGGCATGATTTTTGGGCTGAGCGAGTCAGTATTCATTTGATTGTGGTCCAGTGTGGTCGTGTGTAGCCGTTATCGTCAACATGTAGTCTGGTTGGTATTTTTTCTGCAGAAAGTCTTCCTGTTTTTTTTTTTTTTTGGTACTTGGTATGTTTCTTGTTTGTACGTTAGATTGCCATATGGCAGGGCAACCTGCCGGCATATCATCGTTATTTTTTTCTGTGAGCCATTATTTCCATTTTCATCAAGTCCATTCATTGAATGTCGTATTGAAATGTTTACGCCAAGTTGTTGAGTTGTTGCGTGTGTTGTGCCAGATATTAGTTGTTGAAGAGTTTGGGTTATGTTCGAGAGCTGAAGAAAGTGTTTAACTACTTCAGGATAACTTTCTTCTTCTTCTTCTTCTTCTTCTTCTTCTGCGTTCGAGGTTGTTGGTCACTTCAGATCCTGATCCCTGTCGACATGCCAAAGCCCGCAGTCCTCTCCAGATCCTAATAGGAGCTCCAAAGCTTTTGCCCCAAGCTTGTGTCCTCTGACCATGTCTCACGTATCAGGTCTGCATGGTTTGGGCACTCTTGTAGGATATGTTCTGGAGTCCGGACTCAACTGCCACACGGACACTTGTCTGTGTGAGACATTTTGAGTCGATACAGGTGGCTCAGTAGTCTGCAGTGGCCTGTCCTTAGGTGAAAGAGGATGGCTTTAGGATAAATTTCAGAAGAAAGATTGGAAGATGTTCAGAATAATTTGAGATTAGATTTAACATCAGTTTTGGAGAGCAGTTGCTGTCATATGGATATCATTTCTGTTATCTGCGTTCAGTTTTACTGCTTGTGATAAACTGTTTCAGTCTGGGCGGCCAGTTAGAGGCACACAGCGCATACTCCTTTACAAGCAGCAACGCTGAACTTCTTATTTAGCTTCACTACGTGTAACAGTCTACCCCGCTGGTCATTGATAACCCCTGCCAAGGGTCAGAGAAACACACACACACACACGTACAAAACAACACACACACATATGAAGGAACAGCGTGGCCAGGCTTTGTGAGGAGAGTCTGGGCCAAATTAGGGCCGTTGATCTCCGAGAAGAGAGGCAAAATCATAAAGAGGGAAGTAAGACATGTTTCAGAATTCTGAACATGAGATCTCTCTATTAACAAAGGTTTTAGAATTTTGAACATGAGACCTCCGTATCATCAGGACAGAATCTCATCACTTAATTCCGAGTATTCGTGTCACGTTTTTGATTGGGAATCAATGCACGGCTATATGACCTAAATGATAAATAAACTTACTGAATTTAAAAGCTGATCTTGTTTGGATTTCCAGTTGTCATTACTATAACCGAATAACTGAAGGAACGGTTAAGAAACCTACTAAAGTATGTGTTTCATCAACCAAGAACAAACTCCCTTTATGAAAACGTTACATGGACACACACACTTCCTAACTCCTTGGGCAAGCTGTTATGGTAGTCGTTTAATAGGAAAGAGCTTTCCTGCGGTACATAGGAGCAGTGGCTATGTTAGAAATATGGGAAAGAGCTTTCCTGCGGTACAAAGGAGCAGTGGCTATGTTAGAAATATGGGAAAGAGCTTTCCTGCGGTACAAAGGAGCAGTGGCTATCTTAGAAATATGGGAAAGAGCTTTCCTGCGGTACATAAGAGCAGTGGCTATGTTAGAAATATGGGAAAGAGCTTTCCTGCGGTACATAAGAGCAGTGGCTATGTTAGAAATATGGGAAAGAGCTTTCCTGCGGTACATAGGAGCAGTGGCTATGTTAGAAATATGGGAAAGAGCTTTCCTGCGGTACAAAGGAGCAGTGGCTATGTTAGAAATCGCGGGGGCAAATTCGAGACATAACTGTGGGGGTCTGTTCCTGTTTTCGTGTTATTATTTTTTAATATGTAATAATCAGGGTTATTATTATGTTACTCATGTTAAGTAATGTTAATTATTTGAAACTAATACTAAATCAATGCTTTATGTAAATACGTTATTTGTATAAACAGAAGTTCATGACATCACAATTCAAACAAATTAGACAATATGTCCCAAGCTTCGGGACAAAAGCTTTGGGGCTCCTATCAGGATCTGGAGAGGACTGACGGGATTTGCCATGTGGACAGGGATCAGGATCTGAAGTGACCAACAACCTCGAACGCGGAGGAAGAAGAAGAAACTATATGTCATGTCATGTCATGTCATGTGAAGTGTCCTTATTTAAACTGTGTCCCTCTCTGTGGCTCCCTGAATGCAGTGGGGGTACTGAGCAAGTTTTACCACCTCGCAGTGTGTTTGAGTGGCGAAGTGGTTAGTGCACTGGTCTCTCATGGCGAAGGTCGGGTGTTCGAATCCGGCCGGAGGCACCCCGGTCACCCAGTCTTCTTCTGGAGTTGGGGAAGGAAAGGCGGCCAGGCGTGATACCCACCATATCACCCTCTAGTGTGCTGACAGGTCAAGGAAAATATGGGCACTAACACCATATCCCTATGTGCCTCTAAGGCATGACAGGATTACCTTTACCTTAATAACATATTTAGACTTTCCGTGATGTCCTGAGTTAACCTGTGGCGAGGCCGAACCTTTTCCCTTTCGCCGGGCACTATGCTTTCTGCTCTCAACCTCTCCAGGCCATTATGTCTCTTGATACGGCCGACGTATCTCATCTAACTTTGGTGATGTTTACAAGCCAGATTTCTACGACACCTAATCTCGTCGATGTCCCTTTATTTGATTTTCTTGCTATCCATGATACTCTGAGTAACCTTCTGTAACACTTCATTTCAAATGCAGTTACTACTGTATTCTCTTTTCTAGTGATTTGTTAAGTGTCCATGCTTCGCATCCGTAAGTTGCCACTGGGGATATGTAAGCTCTTAGTAAACATAGCCGTGTTTTCTTGTTGGTACCTTGCCACATATTCTTCATTTGCGCTAATCTCTGTGACGTAACTGCTAGTTTACTTTTAATATCCACTATGCAGTCACCTTTAGTAATGATGACTGAATCTAGATATTCGAATTTATTTACATTTTCCAGCTCTCTATGCTCCATGGCCCAGTGACTAAACATCAGTCACAAGTTAAAATATTTATATAGAAAAAGTTATTTTTCAACTTTTATTTATTTATTTTTTTTGTAAAAATTTCATTTTGAAGAAAATTTTCTGATCATATTCTTAGCTCTCTCTCTCTCTCTCTCTCTCTCTCTCTCTCTCTCTCTCTCTCTCTGAACCTTAACTGCCCAGGAAACATGGGGCTTCCACAAGGGTTTTCCACAAATGCCCGTCCTTTGCCTTTTTTCCCCCGCTCTTGCCCAGGTGAGCCCTCTATTGCTCAACATCCTCTCTGTTCTTCTTCTCCATGTCTCTTTTGGTCCACTCTTACTTCTGTTCCCCTGTGGTGTCCATCTTAGTACTACTTTTGGTAGTGAGTTGTCAGTCATTCGGAGCACATGTCCCAACCATCGCCAACGTCTTTCTTCAATAATTGCTGTCAGTGGTTTTATCTGCATTTCTGCCAACAAGATGTTATTTCTTACGGTGTTTGGCAAACTTAGTTCAAGTATCCTACCTCTGTTCAGAACTTAGTTCAAGTATCCTGCCCCTGTTCAAAACTTAGTTCAAGTATCCTGCCTCTGTTCAGAACTTAGTTCAAGTATCCTGCCCCTGTTCAAAACTTAGTTCAAGTATCCTGCCTCTTTTCAGAACTTAGTTCAAGTATCCTGCCTCTGTTCAGAACTTAGTTCAAGTATCCTGCCTCTGTTCAGAACTTAGTTCAAGTATCCTGCCTCTTTTCAGAACTTAGTTCAAGTATCCTGCCCCTGTTCAGAACTTAGTTCAAGTATCCTGCCTCTTTTCAGAACTTAGTTCAAGTATCCTGCCTCTGTTCAGAACTTAGTTCAAGTATCCTTCCCTGAATGAATTTTGTAGATTTGAATGAGACAGAGATTCTCCAGACGTCTCGTATTTGAAACCTTTTTTTTTTTCTTCCTTTCTCTTCCGCAAACATTGTGTTGAAAATCCACATGTTATCTCGAACGTATCAGAAAACTCATTCGCCATTGCTAAAACCTTGTCAAAGCCAGTGCTGTAAAATCACATAATACCAGACCTAGGGGATCGGAAAATATTCCATATCTGCGGACTTGGTCCGTTATTACCCAGACTCCGTTATAAACGGGATCCATTATAACGGGATTTCACTGTATTTCTGTATTCAGTAAACCATATTAAAAGCTCATAAAATGATGACAGAGCTAGAGAAGAAAAAATATGTAGCGGCTTGAAGCTCCTTGCTAACACAATTTGCTTGGTACTGGACCTCATCACCAAAAGGTGAGAGAGAACAGAAATTTGTAATCTGATGATTCAGTTTCATCCTTTCAGCCATGACAGTCTGCAGACTATACCATTTAGCGGACACTGAAATTACGTTAAGGTCAGATCACGTGACGTGAATACATTGGGCAAACTATACAGTCGAAGGAATGGGGAAGGAAGAAGTTAGCAGTGGCCACCATGCCTAATGAAGGAGAGGTTCAGTCAGTGCACTGCTTCGGGGCCCGGGTGTTTTAATGTGGGCCTAAAGGGCTTCCTCTGTTTTAAGGTGGGCCTAGAGGGCTTCCCTTGTTTTAAGGTGGGCCTAGAGGGCTCCCTATGTTTAAGGTGGGCCTAGAGGGCTTCCTCTGCTTTAAGGTGGGCCTAGAGGGCTCCCTATGTTTAAGGTGGGCCTAGAGGGCTTCCTCTGCTTTAAGGTGGGCCTAGAGGGCTCCCTATGTTTAAGGTGGGCCTAGAGGGCTTCCCCTGTTTTAAGGTGGGCCTAGAGGGCTCCCTATATTTAAGGTGGGCCTAGAGGGCTCCCTTTGTTTAAGGTGGGCCTAGAGGGCTCCCTATGTTTAAGGTGGGCCTAGAGGGTATCCCTTGTTTTAAGGTGGGCCTAGAGGGTTTCTTCTGTTTTAAGGTGGACCTAGAGGGCTCCCTATGTTTAAGGTGGGTCTAGAGGGCTCCCTATGTTTAAGGTGGGCCTAGAGGGCTTCCTCTATTTTAAGGTGGGTCTAGAGGGCTTCCTCTGTTTTAAGGTGGGCCTAGAGGGCTTCCCTTGTTTTAAAGTGGGCCGAAAATGGCGAGAAAACATAAGGCTAACCATAATGGTAAACAGAGTGAGAAACAGTTTTGCAGGAGCTAACAAAATTCTTCTCGGTGTCTTTGACAATGGCCGCAAGCTCCCCCAGTTATCATTCTTCTTTTCGCTTGTTCATGTAAAGATGTGACTGAACGAGGATCTTCGGCTAATGGAAGATCAGGACAAGACAGTTAGGCTTTACCTTCAGATGTTCGGCGCTGCCGTAAGGCAGATCATTTACAACGTGAGCACGTGTGATCATTTCTTCAGCGCGGGGGGTCAGTACGGACGAATCGGTGAAATCGGCCCAAGTCCAACCCTGTATTGGAATCGATATCAGAAAGGACCATTCCTCTTACACGCCCCCCCCCCCCCCCCTCGGCCACACACACACACACAGAGCTGACAGTGAGGGCCCTTTTGCTTCTGGTTTCAGTCTGACTGTCATGGGCGCCTGCTGGTCTTGTTGCTTACATTCACGATGATTTAGAGTCCTGTTCGTTTATGACTCCCAGCGTTTCCAGATCGTGTCCGGACAAGGAGTCAGCGTGGCGCACCGCTGAAGGGTACTCCATGTTGTTTTTCATGCGTAAGTTTACAAACTGTTAAACATTTGTAGAAATGGAGAAGAACGAGAGAAACTTTGAAGGGCGGGGAGCGGAAGAAGAGGAGGGGGGGGGGAAGACTCAGAGTGAGACAGAGAAAGGACAGTCAGAAAGAGACAGAGGGATAGAGGAGAGATAGATGGAAAACAAGCAGAAAGGTAAAGAAAAAAGGAGACACACAGAGAGAAAGGGTCAGGCAGAGACAAACAGAGAGACAGATAACCTGAGAGGGAGAATGAATGAATGAATGAATAATCTTTATTTTTAAAGGGTAAAGAATTGGGCACGCAGGCCCGTCTTACATTCTGCCCTTCATCACTCCATCTTTCATTCTTCCCACACACTTGATTTAGTACAAATATACAAATTAAATTAGGAAAAACATATCAAAAGAGTGTAAGATTTAACTACTACATTCAAAGTAAAAGAGAAGAAGTAATTAACCTAATAAAATAGCACTCACGCACACACACACACGCAGACATATACATAAACAAAAATACATTATAAATACAGATCTTCTAACATATGTTTTTTAACAAACATTAAAATAATTTCTAACAATATCTAACAAGTTGCTTTTCTAACTATCTCATTTTAGTACTTGATGGTTGACGAGCCACGTGTTGAGAGAGTGCTGGTTAGTTTATGGAGGTATATAATTACAAGAAAGTAAATAATGAAACAGGTTTGAGTAAAAGGATGAAGTATTACTAATGGATTTTAAATGGTAGGGGAGGGTGTTCCAGAGCTGTACTGCAGAGTATGCAAGGCTTTTCTTGTACAGATCAATCCTGGGTTTAGGAAGAAGACAGTTTTTTAAACGCTGGCTATGTTTAGTGTTATACGTAAATAGTGACCACAAGTAAGGCGGAGCATTGTGCGACAGAATTCTATGAACAAACTTAACTTTGTTAAAAATGACTATATATTTGAGGGGTAGAATTTTGAGTTGTTTGTGATGATCAACAGTCTGTACTGGGTGTTTGTCACAAATAAGATTTAATGCTCGCTTGTGAAGTGAGTGGAGCCTTTTTGTGTTTGAGACTGAGCATCCATCCCAGATTGTGGAACAGTAATCTAAGTGTGTTTGTATGTGTGATATGTAGTATATTTTTCTTGTGTCCTTGTCGATAAAGTGTTTAATTTTGGCTAATTGGTAAACTTTCTGTGCAATCAAGTTTGTTAGGTTATGTACGTGAGAATTCCAAGTTAAATGCTGATCAATGATGAGTCCTAGGGTTTTATGTTCATGAACATTTTCTATTGCCTTAGTTCCAGCACAAAGCTGTAGTGAAGTTTTTGTTGCATTCTGCAGTTTCTGTCTTGTAGTGATGAGCATGGATTTTGTTTTGTTGGTGTTTATCAACATACCATTTTTATTACTCCATTTAATCAAACTGTTTATATCATTTTGGAGCGTTGTCTGTAGTTTATTGATGTCATAGTCACTATTGTAAACAGTACAGTCGTCAGCGAAAAGATCACACGAAGAGTGCTTTAAATGTAGTGGTAGGTCGTTAATATAGATAGCAAAGAGAAGAGGACCAAGAATGGAGCCTTGAGGAATACCGGTATCAACCACAGACGAGCCATATATTTTGTTTCTAAAGCAAACTACTTGTTTTCTACCTGAGAGAAAAGATGTAATACATTTTGTTAGGTCAGGGTGTAATCTATAACCTTCCAGCTTTTTTGCAAGAATTTCATGATTAATCATATCGAAGGCTTTCTTCAAATCAACAAAGACAGCACCACACAATTTGTCATCATTTGTATTAGACAGCAAGCTTTCTGTCATTTTAGTTAATGCTGTGTGGCAGGAGTAATTTGGTCTAAAACATGACTGACTGTCTATTAGTAGATTGTTTTCTTGCATGTGGAGCAGTGTTAACGTTTGTATATGCTTTTCAAGAGGTTTTGATAGTGATGACAGAATGGATATGGGTCTATAGTTTGAGAGGTCACTAGTCTGTCCAGATTTAAAAAGAGGAAAAACTTTGGCGAGTTTAAAAGCGTCAGGGAAATATTGTTTGTCAATGCACAAGTTGTATAAGTATGTCTGTGATAACTGGTGCAGCGTAGCGTAGTATCTTGTTACTAATGTCATCACATCCTGCTGATTTAGTGTTCTTTAAGGACCGGATGTAGTTATAAACTTCACCGACTGTGAGGACAGGAATATTAATTTGTTTTAGCTTTACACATTTACTGTCGCTGAAAGTTTTCAACACGCTCAGGTCGCAATTAGGGGTCGGTAATGAAGATTTTAGAATACTAATTTCTTCCCTAAAATGTTCACTGAAGTTAGTGCAAGTATGTTCAGCATTAAGTGTTTGTGGGTCAGTTTGATTCCTTTTATTTACAAGATTATTAATAGCTTTCCAGATTGATTTACTATCAGTTTTGTCTTTCACTAAATTTCTGAAATAATTTTTCTTTTCCTGCCTAATTAAATACTGCACCTTATTCCTAAGTGAACGATAGCTACTGAAATTTCTGCTTTTGTGAGCTTAATCCCGTTTCCTCATGAGTTGCAATATGTCGGGAGTTATCCACGGGGATTTTGTTAAGTGTTTTACTCTCATTTCTTTGATGGGGAGAGACCGAGTGAGAGACGTAGAAAGAAACACATGTACACTGATGCAGAGAGAGAGAGAGAGAGAGAGGAAAGTGCGAGCTATTTTAAAGAAAAAATCTGAAAAAATTTCCACCAATAAGAAGGAAATAAGGAGAAATTTAAAAAAAAACAATATAAGAATATTTCTCATAAAACTGTTTCAAAGAATAAACTAGCTCTGGATTTTATGAGAGAGAGAGAGAGAGAGAGAGAGAGAGAGAGAGAGAGAGAGAGAGGAGAGAGAGAGAGAGAGATTCCAGTGAGATGGAAACAACGATGATGCAGAAACTTTATTTTCAAACGATTCCACGGAAATCACCCCATAAATGTATTTTGAAGCAACGATCGATAGAAACCTTTCTCCACCGAATCTTCTGGAACTCCTGAAGAAACATGGCATTGGATTATATTTATACATGTGCTTTTAATGAGAATACGTGGTCGAGGATTGATGTTTCTACGTCCTGGACAAATACGCAGGAGAAATGAGGTCAACACTTGCAGGATTAAGGCATAATTTAGATTCTTGAATCTCAAGATCTAGTTCATTCCTTCTCTACTTCATCGTAAAAGTAATATTTATGTTGCTAGATGGGTTTTTTTCCCAAAGTAATGAGAGTGATCAAAGGCATTTGATTGTGTACAACACCAGAAACTTTGGGAAATAATGGAAAAAATGGGATTTCCAACACATTTGATACAATTAACATCACTGCTGTATTTAGACCAACAAGCAGCAGTAAGAATAAATGGTGAAACAACAACTTGGTTTGACATAAAACAAGGGGTCCGTCAGGGGTGCATATTGTCACCCTACTTATTTAACTTGTATACTGAAAATATAATGAGGAATGTTAGAGAAGATGTAGACAAAGAATATTACGATGCCATAACAGTTGGAGGTTATGAAATACCAGAGATTAGATATGCTGATGACACAGTATTGCTGTCCACAACACAAGAAGGAATGGAAAAACTAATTATGTCAGTCCGCAAGAACAGCGAAGAGCAGAACCTCTATCTTAATGCAAAGAAAACTAAAGTGATGACAACTGACAAAACAAACAAGGCAACTGAAATATGTATCAGTGAGGAAAAACTGGAAGAAGTGGAGAGTTTTGAATATCTTGGATCACTACTAACTAATAATGGAGATACTATGCGGGAAATTAAAAGGAGGACATCTATTGCTCTTCAGAAAGTAAAACAACTAAAGAATCTGTGGAGAGGAGCAGACAGAACCACAAAAATAAGATTTTTAAGGGCATGCATCTTTCCCATCGCAACATATGCCTGTGAGACCTGGACACTTAACAAAACAGCTGAGAAGCACATAAATGCCTTTGAATGTAAATGCTATAGAAGAGTTCTCCAAATATCGTGGACACAAAAAAGAACAAATATGTCAGCCGCGCAGAGCTGCGCCGACCTGCACAGCGCGGGCGGTTGCTGTTGCGCAGGCCGACCGTTCTTTTGGCGAAAAAGCGCTCTCGAGTTCCGTGCGTGGGGAGACAGGCTTTCGCTCCCTTCCCGGACGGCGAGAGTTAAGGTGTTTCGATGCAGAAGCAAGTGGTTTGTCCGTCGAGCGAAGCATGTAAACGGCTAGCCAGCCAGGTTCGTGATAACGATGTAGTACGGTTTTGTCGACCGATGGTCTCGAAATTGGCCCATCTCTCGCAAAGAGTATCGGGTCTGCAGTATGTAACGTGTGTTGTTTGTGGGTGGCCAGGCTTTCTTTTCCGCTCGTTAGAGCAGAGAGAGCCGCCCCCGCCGGTTAAAGGAAATGAAACGCCGCCGGGGTCGAAAGGGATCCGCTCTGAGCAGAGCGCTGTCTCCCTTGCCCCGCGTCGGTCTGTCGGCAGATATCCGACAAAGGTTCGGTGAAGAAAGCTATCTGGTTGATCCTGCCAGTAGTCATATGCTTGTCTCAAAGATTAAGCCATGCATGTCTAAGTTCACACTGTCTCACGGTGAAACCGCGAATGGCTCATTAAATCAGTCGAGGTTCCTTAGATGACACGATCCTACTTGGATAACTGTGGCAATTCTAGAGCTAATACATGCTTACCAAGCTCCGACCCTCGTGGAAAGAGCGCTTTTATTAGTTCAAAACCAATCGTCGTTGCCCTTCGCGGGGCGCGGCGTCCCAACTGGTGACTCTGGATAACTTTGTGCTGATCGCATGGCCTTCTGTGCCGGCGACGCATCTTTCAAATGTCTGCCCTATCAAATGTCGATGGTACGTGACATGCCTACCATGTTTGTAACGGGTAACGGGGAATCAGGGTTCGATTCCGGAGAGGGAGCATGAGAAACGGCTACCACATCCAAGAAAGGCAGCAGGCGCGCAACTTACCCACTCCCGGCACGGGGAGGTAGTGACGAAAAATAACAATACGGGACTCTTTCGAGGCCCCGTAATTGGAATGAGTACACTTTAAACCCTTTAACGAGGATCTATTGGAGGGCAAGTCTGGTGCCAGCAGCCGCGGTAATTCCAGCTCCAATAGCGTATATTAAAGTTGTTGCAGTTAAAAAGCTCGTAGTTGGATCTCAGGCGCAGGCGGGCGGTCCGGCTCGCGCCGGTTCACTGCCCGTTGTCTCCTGCCCTACCGTCTGCCGGCTCTCTCCCGCGGGTGCTCTTCGCTGAGCGTCCCGGGTGGCCGGCGCGTTTACTTTGAAAAAATTAGAGTGTTCAAAGCAGGCCCCAGCTGCCTGAATAATGGTGCATGGAATAATGGAATAGGACCTCGGTTCTATTTTGTTGGTTTTCGGAACTGGAGGTAATGATTAACAGGGACAAACGGGGGCATTCGTATTGCGGCGTTAGAGGTGAAATTCTTGGATCGCCGCAAGACGAGCTACTGCGAAAGCATTTGTCAAGAATGTCGCTGTTGGCGAGATCTTCAGCTGCCGTGCGTGGAGCGGTGCTCTTCCCGGCCAATGAAGAAATTTGCAGATGAGGTTGCCGCGCAGCATCACTGCGGAAAAGGTGGTTGAAAGAATAAAGCGAAGCAAACAGTCAAATCACGGCACCTCTGGTCTGGAGGTCAGCCACGTCCTGAGTGCAGTCATATCGGGTGAAATGCATGAACCAGCTTGTCCCAGAGGTTAAGTCACTGCTGGCTTAACTTTTCAAATGCCGCGCGTGGAGTGAAGCTCCTCCCGGTTAAGGAAGTAAATGCGGAAATAAGGTTGCTGTGCGGCGCCGATGGGAAAAGGTGGTGGAAAGTGAAGTTTAACCTGGTATGTCCAGTAGTATCGCTACGAGAGCTATACCACGGCACCTCTGCTCTAGAGGCCGCCTACGTCCGAAATACACCTACACTGGTGAAATATGCCTAAACCGGCACACACCAAGGGTCGAACTCGATGGCTAGACATGTCATGCCACCTCCGCTCTAGAGGTCGGTAACGCCTGATAAACACCCATACTGGTGAATTTTGCCTAAACCGGCTCATACCAGGGGTGAATCTTGAAGGCTATGAATGTCACAGTACCTCTGCCCTAGAGGTCCGTCCCGTCCCAAACACGCCCATACTGGGATAATGCCTAAACCGGCTCAACCCAGGGGTAGAAGTCACTAGTGGCGAGGATTCATCCTCCTGGACAAAAGCTCCATCCTGGGCACAACTAGGAAGGGTAGCGGCCACAACTGCAAAATGCTGAAGTCGGAGACACTGGACCAGGGAAGTCTAGATAGGCAACCACCTCTCACCCGGCGGGGATGTCTGCGTATCCTAATCACGCTGAGGTTTTCCGGTGAGAAAGTCCAACCCTGGACTGGATGGGCGACCACCTCTCACCCGGCGGTGATACACGAGTATCTCAAAACACGTCGAGGTTTTCCGGTGAGAAAGTCCAACTCTGACCTGGGTGGGCTAACGCCTCTCACCCAGCGGGGATGCTCTGATATTCCAAACACGTCGAGGTCTTCCGGTGAGAAAGTCCAACCCTAGACCAAACTGGTGCAATGAAAACCACGGTGTCACGCAATCCCGCTTCTGGGACCCACCAAGAATACAGGCTAAAGCACTGTGATACTCTGAACCCCTTGTGGTCCTTTCGTGGAACTCGTGTAGTCTATTTTGGACCACACAGGGGACCACGGGACCTAACGAGGACCACATGCGTGAATTCAGTAGGTTCACAGTGCGGTTTTTGGTGGTAGAAGTGAACGAAGAAGAAGAAGAAGAAGAAGAAGAAGAAGAACCAATATATCTATACTACAAGAGCTTAATATTGAAGAAGGCTGGCTAGTAAAGAGGATTAAAGAGAGAAAACTTAAATATTTTGGCCACATTAAACGTCATGATAATTTAGAGAAGGCCGTATTGGAAGGATACATAATGGGAAAAAGAAAAAGAGGAAGACCGAAACGAAGATGGCTGCAAGACATCGTTGATGATCTGGAAATGGATGCAGCAGCAGCAGGCCATCTTGCTCACAACCGAGAAGCCTACAGGAGTGCTGTTTGGGAGGCAAAGTTCCGCAAGGGACATGCAAAGGAATGAATGAATGAATGAGAGTGATATTTTGCGTAACTACGTATGTATTATATGTTACTTGAAATTATGCACAAACTACAGAACTGTTGCCCTGATTAGTCATAGCAGTAAAATTCTATTAAAAATCATAATGGGTAGACTTCGAAAGAAAATAGAAGGAGAAATCAATATAGTCCAAGCTGGTTTCAGACAAGGAAGAGGAACAAGAGATCATATTTTCAACATAAGATTAGTAATAGAGAAATGCAGAGAATTTAATGTGAATCTATATGTATCTTTTATAGACAATTCAAAAGCAATTGATTGTGTACAACACTAGAAACGTTGGGAAATAATGAAAAAAAAAGGGATTTCCAACACACGTGACACAGATAATATCACTGCTGTATCTAGACCAACAGGCAGCAGTAAGAATAAATGGTGAAACAACAAATTGATTCGACATAAAACAAGGGGTCCGTCAGGGATGCATACTATTGCCTTACTTATTTAACTTGTATACTGATATATATTGTACTTTCATAGGACATGCAATGAGAAGAGGGGGCATTGAAAATATTATAACAACAGGAAAAATAGAAGGAAGAAGATCAAGAGGAAGACCAAGAGAAGTGATACTGGACAGTCTGACGGGATGGTGAGAAAGGAGATCACCAACTGAACTGATGGCCTGCATGAAGGATCGGGTACTTTGGAGAAGCATAATAGCCAACGCCAGTCGGCACGGCACCTGATGATGATGATGACTGATATATATATATATATATATATATTACTAACAAATAATGGGGATACAATGAGGGATATTAAAAGGAGGACATATATCGGTCTTCAAAAAAGAAAACAACCAAAGAAGCTGTGGAGAGGAACAGACAGAACTACAAAAATAAGATCTTTAAGGGCATTCATCTTTCCCATCGCAACATGTGCCTGTGAGACCTGGACACTTAACAAAACAGCTGAGAAACACATAAATGCCTTTGAATATAAATGCTACAGAAGAGTTCTTCAAATATCATGGACAGAAAAAAGATCAAATATACTGTTCAAACAAAGAAACGCATAACTACTGATGACCCAATTTTAGCCATAACTTTGATATTCTATAATTTGGTATTCTATAGCTTTTAAAGTTGAATGAATACAATTTTCAAATTGCATACAATAATACCCAATGGTTTAAACACTCACTTGACAGTTTCTTGCATCTGTATGAAGAGAATTTGTTAGTCCCAGGGGTTCTCAAGTTAGTATGGTATGTGGCATCCGCTTGCACCGATCAGCGACTGGCATCTCCTGGGGATAGATGCGATCAGATGTCTGATGTGCGCCTGTGGGATGGCTGCCCACTCTTCCTGGAGCGCCTGCCACAGATCACGACGATGAGCTGGAGAAACGTTTCGACGACAATCACGTCTTTGCAGCTCATCCTGTAGGTGCTCGATCTGATTCATATCTGGAGACAGGGATGGCCAGGGAAGGATGAGAATGTTGTTGGCAGTCAGGAACTGTGTGGTGAACCGTGCAGAATGGGATCTGGCGTTGTCCTGTTGAAACACAGACCTTTGGGCAGCCAAAAATGGAAGGACACGGGGTCGAATAATTTAATTGGCGTATCTTTGCGCATTCAAGCCTTCTTCAGTCTGCACCAATGGACTCCTTCCGTTGAAAGTGATCATTCCCCATACTATTACACCTCCACCACCGTGCGGCGGAGCTTCATCAACGCAATTTTGGGCAAAACGTTCATTTGGCCTACGGTAGACCCTTCTCCGCATATCATGGCGGTGAAACAAAAAGGAAGATTCGTCACTAAACCAGACACGTCTCCATTGATTGTCAGTTGTCCAGGCTTGATGCTGGTTGGCCAAAACAAGTCGATTTTGGCGATGGCGTCTCGGTAAGACATGACCTCGATGAGGTCGTCGTGCACCAGTCCAGCTTCATGCAGTCTAATCCGGACAGTTTTGATCGGACACACGATGTCCTGCAAGCAATGACTGGCCACTTGAGGAAGCTGTTGTAAATCTGTTTCTGAGGTGATGAACCAGAATAAAGCGATCATCAGCTGCTGTTGTCACCCTTGGTCGTCCACTGCGGTGCCGGTCTTCAACTGAGCCAGTGGCTTGGAAACGGTGCCAAAGTCGATTGATGGTACTCTGGTGCATGTTTAAATGCCTGGCAACCTGACTTTGACTTTCGCCTGCACAGGCGACCAATAGCAATGTTTCGTAAATTTTGCGATAGACGCGCCATAATTGTCTGCTTGAAAACTAACTGAATTTGTTTGTGTAACCTCATCCTTTTATAGGGTTTCATTTGCATGGGAAGTGAATTGTGCTCACCACAAAAATCACGACTTTTCCATAAACGCAAAGTGAGTTATGGTAAAAACAAAATACATGATTAGCAAGAGTAGCTACTGCGTTCTGACTATACACGAGAATAGCACGCTAAATCATGGACCTGATATCTTGGTGACAATTTTTGGTTTGGTTTGAGATACCTGGGAAAAAATTTGTCGTAACATATAAAAAATGAAGCGTATATAAGCTATGCGTTTCTTTTTTTAGACAGTATATATCCATACTACAAGAACTTAACACTGAAAAACGTTGATTAGTAAGAAAGATTAAACAGAGAAAACTTAAATATTTTGGACATTTTAAACGTCATTATAATTTAGAGAAGACTGTCTTGGAAGATTATATAATGGGAAAAAGAAAGAGAGGAAGACCAAGGCGAAGAAGCTTGCAATACATCGTTGATAATTTACGAATGGATGCATCAGCAGCAGGGCATCTTGCTTACAACCGAAAGGCCTACAGGAGAGGTGTTAGGGAGACAAAGTTCCGCAAGGGACACGCAAATCACTGACTGATTGACGTATAATAACCAAAAATTCGTAGCTATATCAGATATTTGTAAGAGGCGGCGGTGGTTGAACGAGACGGGCCTGCCTCTAGTGCTGGTCCTGGGGACCTGCCTCGTTACACTCGGGGGGACGCCCCATACGTGTTCGGCCTTTTGACATCACAAAGTCCTTCAATGTTATTTTAGAGAAATGGTTCTAATGTTGTGTCTGTTATGTATTGCACGTGATCTAGCATTTAGCTGGGATTTACATCCACTGCCCTTGGCTGCATATAACTCTGTGAGTCGTGTGTGTTGGGTGCTTTGGAGGGAATTACTTTGCGGTTGGTCCTCGGAGTTGTTGTTAGATGGATTTGTATTAAGCCCAATTTGGCCATTTTTGATGAGGCCCTTTGGTTTGGCACTTGCTGCTAGTTAGAGGACAAAACCCCACCGGTCCAGCAGTCCGCTACACAAAATGAAGATTAATAGATGAATCTCCATTAGAACTTACTTTTTTCACTCAAAGTACATACTCATATATCACGTACCAGCGTGTGTGCGGACGAGAGATTGCTCTCCAGCGACCGATAATGAGAAGACCGCCATTCCCGTGTGAATCGTTTTTAGCAAACCATCACGTGACTCTTTGCTTTCCGGCGAGGAAAGAACTTTCTCACCATTTCATAGATCACATAAACAAAGACGAACGGCTGATCTAAATTCGATCATAAGCGGAAGAGAACTGAATTCGATAAAACTGTGACTTGTGCATTCTTTCTTCAGTCTTGTAGATTATTTCTTCAGTCTTGTAGATTATTTCTTCAGTCTTGTACATTCTTTCTTCAGTCTATTAGATTCTTTCTTCAGTCTTGTAGATTCTTCCTTCAGTCTTGTAGATTATTTCTTCAGTCTTGTAGATTATTTCTTCAGTCTTGTACATTCTTTCTTCAGTCTTGTACATTCTTTCTTCAGTCTTGTACATTCTTTCTTCAGTTTTGTACATTCTTTTTTTTCGATGCACAAAAGTGAACATGGATGATTCAATAGCCACACAGTTTCTTAGACTGAAAGCAGCGGGAATTCTAGCCTCACACGCTGTATAAAGGAATGTTACCTCTACGAAACAGTGATGCACAGAGAGGCACATTGGATTACACTTCAGACACGAAAGTGGCTACGTTTGGATGAAAGAGAAACGGGTGTTAACTACATTAAATTATTCTTCACTTGGGCCACGCCCAAAGAAAAAAAAAGAAAGCGAGCGAGTAAGCGAGAGAGAGAGAGAGAGAGAGAGAGAGAGAGAACGAACAGAAAAATAGAAAGAAAGTCTACAATGATCGTGTACTAGCAGGTTACTTTGGCTAGAAGGAGAGTAGCAAAATAGAACTTCTGCAGAGAGTAATCAAATATTTAATGTCTTTAAGTCAGACACAACTACAAAAATAAGATTTTTAAGGGCATGCATCTTTCCCGTCGCAACATATGCCTGTGAGACTTGGACACTTAACAAAACATCTGAGAAACACATAAATGCCTTTGAATGTAAATACTACAGAAGAGTTCTTCAAATATCATGGTCACAAAAAAAGAACAAATATATCCATACTACAAGAACTTAATATTGAAGAAGGCTGGCTAAAAAAAGGATTATACAGAGAAAACTTAAATATTTTGGACACATTAAACGCCATTATAATGTATAAAAGACTGTCTTGGAAGGGTACGTAATGGGAAAAAGGAAAATAGGAAGACGAAGGCGAAGATGGCTGCAAGACATCGTTGATGATCTGCAAAGGGATTCATCAGCAGCAGGCCATCTTGCTTACAACAGAGAGGCCTACAGGAGAGCTGTTAGGGAGGCAAAGTTCCACAAGGGACATGCGAATGACTGAAGTCATATTTATCAACTAGTAAACCGGAGCTGGGGTAGAGAGGGGGGGGGGTAAAATACAGTACTTTGGCAGAATGAGCTAGGATTCATCGACCCGTAGTTGACAGAGACCATTCTTTAATCTCCCAAAAGATGAACCTGAAAAGACACAGTAGTCCTGGTCCAGTGAATATGGAAGCTCATGGAAAAGGCGAGCCAGGTGTTGAGGATACACTGGTCCGAAGACGGATGAAAAGGTGCATAACTGCGACACAATGTTATCAGCGATCTCTTGACATATAGACAGATAGACAGATAGAAAATGGTGGACAATATCAGGAACTGGACAGGAAACATCCCCGGCACGGGCATCATCGAGTAAGAGACAGCGAGGGCCGAAGACGCATCGACCAAATCTCAGCATGTCTTGACAGCACAGACTGATGAAGGCGATGATCAACTACGAAGCAGGCTTCCGGAATTCTAAAAAATCATCATCATCATCATCATCATCATCATCATCACCGTGACATGTCGATCTCGTCCTCAGTGACGCAGCACTACTACTCCATGTGGTCTGCTTTTTTGGAGGCGCCAAAGAGACACGGGGAAGGTTGTGAACCAAGCAAGGTCATCTTGCCCTGATGACAGTGTCCTATCTCTTAATATATTTATCTTCTTCATCATCCAGTAGGAAAAGCAAAAGATAAAAAAAAAACTAAGAAAAAAAGATAATATGAAAGAAAATATCACAAGAACATATCCAATAACAGTCAAGCCAGAGAGACAGACAGAGACATACAGATATAGACATACAGACAGAACGAAGGAAAGAACAGATTTTATTTTCGAAGCGTTAAGAATTGGGCACGTATGCCCATTTACCAATTTCCCCTTGATTCTGTCCCAGACAGACAGACAGACAGACAGACAGACAGACAGACAGACAGACAGACAGACAGACAGACAGACAGACAGACAGACAGACAGACAGACAGACAGACAGACAGATAGATAGATAGATAGATAGATAGATAGATAGATAGAATGAACACTCACAGAGAAAAATATCATTACGCAAAAAATCCGTGAAGTGCTTAGAAAAAAGTCCCCGACAGAAAATAGTACCAGAACAGAAAAGGAATCGAGTTTAGTCGCCGTTCGATAACAAGGCCAGCAGGAAATGGCCAATAAGGGGAAGTAAAGAATTAGATGGTTTGTTTGTGTGGGGGATTTGTGTGGGAGACTTGTGTAGGATACGGCACGTTTGGAAGAGGCTTACATACACAGAGAAAAATATACATAGATTGCGTATTAAGATGCGAATATGAAAAAAGCTCATATGAAACTATGCATGCGATATGGCAAAATAAAGGAGTCAACGTCAATTTGTGATAGGGAAAGTGAGAAAAACAGACGTAATATGAAAAAAAAGTAAACTTAGTCAATGTTAGAGACGGAGCATGAATGAAGTAACGCAGGCGTGAGAAAAAGTTGAAAGGAAAGCATAAATTAGAAAGACAATGTGAGAAAAGCACCATAGATGAAAGCCAGAGAGATGCGGTGATGGCAAGAAATTGTGTATAATAGAAATACTGTACCAGAGAAACACTGTCTGAGGGAAAAGTATAAGAGAGAAGCAGTGAACAAAAGAAACAAAAAACATAACAGTGTACATGAGAAACACTGCTAGGCAGAAAGAGTGTGATAAATAAACGGAATAAGTCACAGCAATGCTTGAACTAAACAGGGAGGGAGATAAATAATACATATGATTTATGATGGCCACCTGCTTGGTTGAGTAGCTAGGTCCTCGGTCTACTAATCCGATAGTACTGGGTTCAAGTCCCAGCAGTGGAGAACTTGTCTTTTTTAGTACCAACAGGCCAGAAAGCCCGGGGGTCCACTCAGCCTTTAGAAAAGGGGTACCAGAGAAACCCGGGTAGGTAAAAGCTGCCAGGCGTGATACTTGATCACATCACATGTGCCGAAGGTCTAGGAAATACGGGCCTAACACCGTATCCCCAATAAGCATGCAAAACGGGGATTTTTATCTTTTTACGTTTATATGATTAATGATATACACGAGAAGGTAAGGTAAGATAGGGTGTTCCAGAGTATTTGTTTAATTAAACAACCAACCAACCAACCAACCAACCAACCAACCAACCAACCAACCAAACAACCAACCAACCAACCAAACAACCAACCAACCAACCAAACAACCAACCAACCAACCAACCAACCAACCAACCAACCAACCAACCAACCAACCAACCAAACAACCAACCAACCAACCAACCAACCAACCAACCAACCAAACAACCAACCAACCAACCAACCAAACAACCAACCAACCAACCAAACAACCAACCAACCAACCAACCAACCAACCAACCAACCAACCAACCAAACAAACAAACAAAAAACAAACAAACCCTCTTCATGCAGGACAACGCTCACGCGCAAAAGACGTCGGCTATTTTCAAGAATTTGGGGTTTTGACTGCACAGATCATCCACCCTACCCACCAGGTCTTGCTTCTTTTATTTTGTGTTTTCCACCCGTAAAAACTGTGCGAGATTCTCGAAATGGCAATTTTCGAATGAAATTGGATGGAGCAACAGCATCAGAGCAGCATTACAGTGACCAGATATCAGATTTGTTTTTGTTTGATGGGTCAGATAATCACAAGAAACAGTGTGTAATGTCTGTTGGGCTTCTGAATGAATATGTGGATTAACAGAACTTGGAAATGAATATGTGGATTAATAGAATTGGGGAATGAATATGTGGATTAATAGAGCTTGGGAATGAATATGTGGAATAACAGATCTTGGGAATGAATATGTGGAATAACAGAACTTGGGAATGAATATGTGGAATAACAGAACTTGGGAATGAATATGTGGAATAACAGAACATGGGAATGAATGTATGGAATAACAGAACTTGGGAATGAATGTATGAATAACATAACATGGGAATGAATGTATGGAATAACAGAACTTGGGAATGAATGTATGGAATAACATAACATGGGAATGAATGTATGGAATAACAGAACTTGGGAATGAATGTATGGAATAACAGAACTTGGGAATGAATGTGTGGAATAACAGAACTTGGGAATGAATATGTGGAATAACAGAAGTTGGGAATGAATATGTGGAATAACAGAACTTGGGAATGAATGTGTGGAATAACAGAAGTTGGGAATGAATGTATGGAATAACAGAATTAGGGAATGAACGTATGGAATAACAGAAGTTGGGAATGAATGTATGGAATAACAGAACATGGGAATGAATGTATGGAATAACAGAACTTGGGAATGAATGTGTGGAATAACAGAATATGGGAATGAATGTATGGAATAACAGAACTTGGGAATG